>CM076739.1:2016965-2034465 GCA_038501795.1 Pseudopleuronectes americanus | reverse complement strand
AGTGCAGATACGACACACACACACACACACACACACACACACTGGACAGACACACAGACTCCAGCTGTAGTTGCAGTATATTTCATCGTTTACAAGCTGGTGCTTTCTGTTTTGAGGAGGAGATGAAGTGTCACACTCCATTCAGAAATCTTCGGGCAGGAGCTAAAGTACTTTTGTGTCTTTTATAAATTGACATTAACTTCGCCTATGAAGATCTGCTACGGGGGATTCCAAAAAGAATCTTTCTCTCTGTCCCCATGAATATTTTAAAGCGTCCTTTGGTCCCATGAAAGGTGCAAAGAAATGTTAAGTTATTATTATAATTTGTATAGTATTTCAGGGATTTTCAAACAATAACGTGAACACTACCGCTACTTTGAGGAGCTGCCTTTTAGCAAGCAACCTGTCCCAGTGGTTTATTCAGAGACTGAGCTTTCGGCAGTTCACCAGCGTGGCAAGTGCTGGTACTGATGGGGAGATGGTGAGTTGTGTGTCATCAAAGCTGAACTTTTAGAACCCCTGATCTAGAGAATAAAGAGGAGAGGTCTAAAATGGAGCTGGATGGAATCATTGTGGTAGTAACTTCATCCGTAGTAACTTCATATTGTTGCTGTGACAGTTGTCCTTTTATTTCCAACGATCAAGTTTAAAGTTAAAATCCTGAAAGCACCGCACTCCTATAAGAATCTGACAGTTGTATTTGTGAACGCTCTACAGGAATGCATCACTCTCTGTCTTCAAATGTGACAAAAACCAGTCGCCACATGAAGGAGGGAGGAAATCGTAGTAGCTGACACTTGTGTCAGTAACTATTTCACAGTGATGTTGAATGAACCACTTTGTTGCATTAAAGTCTTTCTTTTATTAAAAAGAGCAAAATATGAATTTATACTGATCACTTGAAAGTAAGCTAAATATATATATTAAAATACTGACTTCAAAACCATTTCATATTACAAATACAATATTATAAATAATTACTTTATGTCGAAAGGTTATAACCTAAAAACAAAACAAAAAACAAAGACACATTAAAATAGCAATGTTCACTAATTGTAATATGTATTTGTCCGACTCTGTTCGAAATTAAAGTTTACGCGTCTTTATTTAAATAGCATGTGCTAAGATCAGCATGTGTCAGCAATGATGAACGCCACTCGAGGTTCAAACTCCACATTGCGATTGGACCTTTAATTATTTCTAAAAAGATATTGTGTTCACACTTAAAAATATTTTTAAAAGTATTCACAGTACTCTATATTTAGAAATGTCATGTCTGTACCGCCCTCTGCTGGACAACACTGAAATGCAACACAACTGATGTGTGTTTTCCGTGTTTTGGCTTGATTCTGATGTGATTTGGTTAAATTCATGTCGTCAAATATTCCATTTGGCTTTTAAAGGATGTGATATTCAAATAATTAGGGACAACATCAATTGAATTGAACTCTTTCCATCACATGAACAACTAAGCGTAACAGTATATTACTCCCAGGACAGACGGATAAATGATTCCCGCTCTTATGCTCAATTTCCAACAATATTTAGTTCACCTCAACATGCAACCTCTGAATTTTCACTGAACCCATCAGTGTTACTGGTAAAAAATACTTTAGAGTCTTATAATACTTACAGAATGCTGTATATACACTACGTTGCTTGGGCGAAGAGGTATTTGAGCTAAACGCTGAAGTCAGGATGCTAACATTTCGATTTTGAGACTAATGGAAAAGTCCATAAATGTACTTGAGGGATTCTGTTGGATGAAAAGACAAAGGATGACAAAAATGACTGATGTACATCCTCAGTGGAGCATAAATTTCCCAACTCGCACTTATTTTATGAGGTTCCCTGATTATTTCCAGAGGCTACAGCCTGTTGCAAGCTGCCATTGAGCTCAACGTGGCTGCCTTCTACTTTCTACTCGAAAGTCAAAACGGTTATTTGCAGAACTGAGCTTTTGAATGTTTTGCTCCAATGCTCTCTTTTTTTTGAGGGGGCTATTTTGCACAGTAAGCGATTAGACTACAACCAAAACACCTACAGTCAAATACTAGATTTCAGGAAAGAACTGCTGCACATTTTGCACTCAATATATTACAAAGATGACAAACCGCCGGATTTTTGAAAACAGCCCTTGTGCATATTATTTCTATTTAATTTTGTACTTTTATTCTGACTATATTTCCCCCGTGTGCTGCTTTGTGAGTTTCCTCTACAGACGATGAATAAATGTACATACATCTTACCTTAAAGATCACACAAATCATCTACAACCTTTAGCACACACACACACACACATTTGCGTCATCTCCAGTATGACGCACTCTGCCGTGCAGTTTGCAGAAGTCGAAGTTTCACACGACGGTTACCACAACCGCAAGATTTACCATACCACAAGTGCACACACACACGCACACGCACGCACACGCACAAACACACTTCCTTCCACTTTCAGGCCTATGAGGAGTACGGAAGAACAGAAGCTACATCAGTGTCTAACACTTAAGGATAAACCAAACTAACTTCTTCTGTTAATCAACGTACTAACATGATATTTAAATTGTATGTGGTCTTCATCTAAAATGACAGTAATTCTTGTCATTACTGTCTCCATGGTGATGAAAGACAGGACAGATTTTCAGTCTACACGGGGGGATTAGGTACTCTAACATAAAATTGGTATAAATTGTCAGAGTTGTTATAATGTATAATGCATTTGAGACTTCACTAAACGGATGGACCTTTGCACTCCACCTATAAGAATCCTGTTCTCATGGGGAATGTGACAACCCTGGAGTTGTCTGCTGTGCTTGTGTTTGTGTTTCAGGCTCCTGTAGGCGGAGTCAGACCAGTGATCAGCAGGGATGTGGTACACCTGGGGTGACCACTACTTAAGAGGCCTGCAGACTGGGCTCTGGTCTCCCATTCACCGGGTCTACCTCCACATGGACAAGCTCTGAAGCTAAGCTCTACTATAACTGCAGAGCTTTGTGTAATTCAGTGTTTCTTGTTGCACACAAAAGCCAAGGTGTAACACTTCCTATGTGACAAACATCCGTGTCATAGATTTCTTTAATCTACTAGGTAGATAGTGTGTTGTTTTTATTTCATGAAGTATTTTCCACAGCAGTTGAACATGAATGTATCACACTGAGGTGGGAGATGTCCAAAGTAGATTATTCCTTCAAACCAGGAAACACAAAGAAAAGAGGGGACACTAAAATTGTTAACCTATTAGCTACATATTTTAGCCTATATTAACTATTATAGATAGATTCTTGTATTTGTATGAAAAAGGAAGATGTGGGATTTTTTGACAAATATGCAGAAGCCCAGTCGTGACATCAGCAGGTGCACACTAAATCCCAAACTTCTCATAATGCACCAACAAACTATATGTTTATAGACCCAGCTTAATTGTTAAGTGGTTATCTCTCAAACTGCACTCCATTCATATAATTATTGTCGCTGACTTGACAAAATGAGCTACAGAGTACATCCAACATATTTGTATATTTTAAGTAAACTACTATTCATGTGAAAATCCAACGTTTTGCAAAACCAGTTTCTAATATTAAAGTTTAAAACTGGTAAAACTCACAATAAAGTTCCCACCTTAAGCACATGGATCACTGCACACACCATTGCATCGCTCCGATCTCCACTATACATCCCCCATTGTCTCCCCCACATACTAATGTGTACATATTTATTCATATTTGATGCCACTTTAGATAAAAATCAATGAGGTAATCAAGTTGTCGCTATGAAATGGGCTCTCCGGTGGCATTTTGCATATTCACCAACGCACACATCATTAAAAACACATCCATCGACGCCACCGCCACAAACTCGCTTTTAATTAGTTTGTGCAAACATATTGAGCTGTGCCCCCCACACACACACACAGACACACACACATAGACTACAAGAATGCGAGGCTGTGTGCCAATTGTGCTGAATCTGTATATTTCTCATAAAACACAATTTGGCAGGACTGAGGGTGAGTGGATATGTTGCATGCTGGGAGAATCGGGACAAAAGTGGACAAGGCAAGGATCAGCTGTGGTAAAAAAAATATATAGTTTAAAAAATGCTGCCTATATGGTGTCAATTCAGTCCACCAGTAAATGCACTTACATGCTCTTTAAAGGGGATTACATTACTTTTACCCTTTTCAGCCTCTTATTAAAATTGCTTTAAATTTAATAAAACATACATGTGTTTCCTCAGAGGACTCTCGATACAGTACATGGCTCTTGGGGAATCCCCAGTGTTAGACCTGATGCCCAGCCCTCCTCAACTGACTCCTTCCGAGTTGGAGGAGCAGCGGATCTACTTCTTAAATTCCCATTCTAATTCTGATGGTCACTGTCCATGTAGTGACGATCTATACTGGTGCGGCATCAGCAGGGTTGATTTATCAATCGATCCATGTTTTGACCCTCACTTATGGCCGTGAACCCTGGGATGCAACAAATGAAGTCTGACTTTGCAACTTAACAAAATGAGATGAGTTTCCCCAGTAGGGTGTCTGGGCTCATCCTTGCAGATAGGGTGGAGAGCTCAGATATCTGGAGGGAGCCCGGAGTGGAGCCGCCGCTTCCTCGTGTTGAAAGGAGCCAGTTGAGGTCTGATTAGAATCCTCCCGGGTGTCGGTCATGTCCCGGACATGTCCTTCCGGGACGAGACCCTGAGGAAGAATCTGAACTTGCTGGGGAGCTTACCAATATGAATATAATCACAAACCATTAAAGGATGACACAGGAGAGCATTTTCAATTCCCAAAATATCCTGTTCCAATATCCGGAGAATGTCTCCTGGGCCATCCTGTTTTTGGAAGGGGTGTGGAGAGTCTTTCTGTAACACTCTCATCCTCTCTCAGTCAGTGATGCATGTACAGTCCCTGACAAAAGTCTTGTCGCTTGGGTACAAGTTGACCTTAAGTGCCCCTCAAATATATTTGTAATACATTTTTTTTTACAAGAAATGGCTAATTTCAATCCCAACAGCTTTTGAAATAATGTTTTGGTGCCAAACGAAACTTCTGAAAAGCATTCTAACGTTCACAGCTTGGTAAATCCCACTGAGTCAGTTTTTGCATAGTCAAAAGTCTTGTCGCATTGTCATATGATGCACCCAATCCTAGATTACAGCCACACCTGTGATCAATAACTGATCAATCAATTAGTGGGTGTGTATAAAAAGAACCCCAGCACACCAGACCTTCACTTCAACTGCAACTTGACCTCTGACAACATGCCTAAGATTCACCCTGAGACCAAAGCGTTGATTATCAAGAGGCTGAAGACCAGATCCACTGCTGAGGTGGCTGAAACCTTCAATGTGTCTCAGCGTCAAGTACAAAGAATAAGAAAAAGATTTGAAGAGACTGGAGATGTTTTTGACAAGCCCAGGTCCGGCAGACCCCGGAAGACAACTGCTCGAGAGGACCGTTTGTTGGCTCGAAAATCCAAGGCCAGCCCCTTTTCCACTGCAGCAGAGCTCCACCAGGCCTGGTCACCTCAAGTCCCCGTGTCAACCAGGACAGTTTGTAGAATTCTGTCTCGAAATGGCCTCCATGGTCGAATCAGTGCCCAGAAACCAGCATTAAACAAAAGGCAATTAAAAAACCGTGTGGCATTTGCCAAGGCCCACAGCCTGCTAAAAGGATGGACGCTGGAAAAGTGGCAGAAGGTGGATTTCTCAGATGAATCTTCGGTTGAATTACATCACAGCCGCCGCAAATATTGCAGGAGACCTACTGGAGCCCGCATGGATCCGAGATTCACCCAGAAAACAGTTAAGTTTGGTGGCGGAAAAATCATGGTCTGGGGTTACATCCAGTATGGTGGTGTGCGAGAGATTTGCAGGGTGGAAGGCAATATCAATAGCCTAAAATATCAAGAAGTATTAGCTACTTCTTACATTCCCAACCATAAAAGGGGTCAAATTTTGCAGCAGGATGGTGCTCCATCGCATACTTCCATCTCTACATCAAAGTTCCTCAAGGCGAAGAAGATCAAGGTGCTCCTGGACTGGCCAGCCCAGTCACCAGACTTGAACATCATTGAGCATGTCTGGGGTAGAATGAAAGAGGAAGCATGGAAGACGAAACCAAAGAATCTTGATGAACTCTGGGAGGCATGTAAGACTGCTTTCTTTGCTATTCCTGATGACTTCATCAATAAATTGTATGAATCATTGTCGAACCGCATGGATGCAGTCCTTCAAGCTCATGGAAGTCGTACAAGATATTAAATATGGATCTTACAGCACCACTACTTAATTCACTGATGTAATGCAACATAATTTTGTATTTGAAGTAAATTATTTGTTCAATTTTCACATTACTCTGTAGGCGACACAACTTTTGTCTTGCCAAAATCTGACCTTTCTGTTTTCATTAAATATTCAATCTTTCTTCAGTGAAGCAAATTTATTTTAGTATATTAAACATAATTTGGGAGGGTATTAGCTTTCATATGAGCCATTTCTAAAACCAATGGATTAATTAAAAGTCAGGTTATAAGCTGTTGTTTCTACAAAATGGATAAGTGACAAGACTTTTGTCAGGGACTGTATGTAAAAATGAATGAACCAGCTGTGGTAGGGTTTAAATGGTAAACACACCAAATTCTCCTCTCGCCAACCCAGGTGTTTCAGCTTCTTTTTCCTTTTCATACACTAAAAACACAAGATCATCTTTGCTTGATGTAGAATCCTCTTTCTTTAATTTATTCCGTAAATTGTGCTTAATGTGATAAATGCTTTTTTGAGCCGTTGTAGTCATGTGGCCATTGGGCCTTATCTCCCATTCCATAGAAATCCAACAGGAATCTAACCCCCGGGATTCCCAAAGAAATGTCAGCATCTACAAGGTACACAGTTGCACAATACCGGTGCTGCTCCTGTTCTATGTAAACATGAACCCTGCTATTGAGGCAACAATGTTACAGCAAGTAATTTTTGAACGCTAAGGCCCCAACCAGCAGTGGAACACCGGATCTGTTCACTTTAGAACAACAAATGGCCTCCAGTGTGATGGATGCAGCGAGGAGCACTTTGCAACTCTAATGTACATAATGTGTGAATTTCCTTACTTTGATTGTGTCCATAGGTTCCGTGTGTGTGTGTGTGTGTGTGTGTGTGTGTGTGTGTGTTGGTGTGTGTGTAAGTGCCTTTGAAGCAACTTACTGGGCTGCTTCCCTTGCTGCTGATGGAAAACCTCTCATGTGTCAAAATGACCGCATCACCTCTCGCTGCCCACACACACACTCTATCTCTCTCTCTCACACGTACACACACGCGCACACACATCTGCATGCACATATTCCCCCACAAAGCCACAATGCATCTTGGGAACCATTAAGGAAACCGGAGACCACCGCAGTGGGCAAAGGACACAAACACAGGGAGAGGGGAGGAGGGCGAGAGAGATAGAGATGGATGATAGAGAGGGAGAGGGAAGGAGAGACGAAGTGGAACAGAGGCTGACTTCAGGACTCTGATGATTTCTCTGTATTGCTTCATTATGAGTGTGATGTACTTATGGAAAACCACTTTGGCAGAATGGTTGGTGCTTAGACTGAGGCTAATATACTCTCATTAAACAGACTTTAGGTCTGCAGCTCCTGTAGACTTTCTGACAGTTTTAACATACTGTCCGTTTCATCAGAAGTGAAACTTAGATTTGGTTCATTGGGACGAACAGAAACTGAAACTGAGTTAATGGTTGCAACAGACACTGAATCATCAGTTTAGTTGGGAAACTCACAAAATTATGGTTAAAATTGAAGTATAATTTAACCAATTGAGTCTGTAATGACCTGACTGTCAGTGAGGGTTAAGCACAAACTTGATCCTGCATTTCCCATGGTGCAACTGGACAGAGCGTCCGATCCTCCAGATCAATGCAAGGATAACTAAAGTACAGGGACACCGGTTAACATCCAGGTTATGGACTGCAACCGCTGAC
This sequence comes from Pseudopleuronectes americanus, assembly GCA_038501795.1. Classification (NCBI taxonomy): domain Eukaryota; kingdom Metazoa; phylum Chordata; class Actinopteri; order Pleuronectiformes; family Pleuronectidae; genus Pseudopleuronectes; species Pseudopleuronectes americanus. Next base: position 2,026,484 of record CM076739.1, on the reverse strand, counting down.
AGGAAGAGACTGGACGGACTGATTGAGAGGGCCAGCTCGGTCCTGGGAGACCCCCCCTTGACCCAGTGGAGGTGGTGGGACAGAGGAGGATGAGGGAGAAGCTGTCCTCTCTGATGGAGAACCAGTCCCGCCCCCTGCAGGACACCATCACAGCACTGGGCAGCTCTTATATAATTTTTCTATATTTCTACTTATTTTTTATATTCCTTACACTTAATTATTGCATGTTACTTATTACTTGCTGATGTCTTTTTGACTCTTGCTGCTCTAATACTGCAAAATTCCCCATTGTGGGACTAATAAAGGACTTCTTATCTTATTTTATTACACCCCCCCAATCATGTGTTTGTGTCCACACCTTTCTGACAAGGCATCAATCATCTGTTTCCACAGGCTCCAAGCTTCCTAAAGACAGGTATTTCCTGCAGATTTCATTTTTTTATTTATTGAGCGCTATAAGGACGTGAGGAGGATAAAGGCTTTTCCAGAAACAACTTACCAATGCTACCTTTAGTGGATTTTACACGGAGAATGTAGATTTTACCAGTCTGTGCTGTTTTCAGTAATAAAAACATTTGAATGACTTACAAATGAAATTCTAACCCCTGTTTTTGACCAAATAACCCTGAAGTATCACATATCCTGGGCCGGGGTTAAGTGTTTGACCTTCAGTGTCACCAGTTTGAGTCCGTCCATGGACATTTGGAGGTAGAGACAAATGAGAGAGATGCCTAAGCCCCCAAAAAATACTGACCCTCTGTATGTCTGTCTGTCTGTCTGTCCCGACAGAACATGAATGGTCATATGTGTGAATGTGACTTGTACTGTAAAGTGCTTCGAGTGATGGATACGACTGGATCTATATAAATCTAGTGAATTGACAAAAGAAAAGATTTATAAAACCTGCTGCTTCAAATTCTCTGCACAGGAATCACACAAAAAAAAGATTGAATGACGAGGGAGCGGCAGAGACGTGACGTGCAGAGGAGAGGATATCGAGACAACACAGGAGAGTCAGAGAGGAGACAGACGAGATGATGAATGAACGAGAGGGCGAGGGACCATAGAGGAGAGGGCGAGAGGAGAAAGAGGAGTGTGGAGGGGAAAAAGCAGAGGGAGCGGTTGTTGGGTGTGAGAGTGATGCAGCGGGACGGCTCCGAGATCCCTGCCCGTGTGATGCTGCTGATATCGACACCAGCGGAACCCGAGAGGCTGCACTTTAATGCTAACCACTGCACTCTGCCGGAGCATCAATCTCTCTCTCTCTCTCACACACACACACACACACACACACACACACACACACACACACACACACACACTTACACACATTTGTTCTGCTACCTTTCTAGGGGACATTCATTGGAATAAAACATTCCTTAACCCAAACTTAAACCTAACTCCAACCTCCAAGATTTAAAGTATATACTTGTGCTCACAAAGAGCTGCCAGACTAAGTAATGAATGGGATTTAATTCACATTGCTCATATACTATTTGGTGACACAATATTTACTTATAATGATATAATGTGGGTTTTAAGCTACTATATTTTCAGTGTTCCTAACAAAGTGCTTGGTTGGTGTTTATAGACTAAACTAAGGATATTTGCGAACAGTACACTAGTGTGTGTGTTTTTGCCAAGCTGTCCCCTAGAAGTTATTTATTAATTTGGGTGAAATAGTAAATACATTTTTATTTTTTTTACATAATCTCTTGCTGGATCATGTTCAGAAGCAACATTCGGTTTAAATGAGAGCTGCCGCAGAGTTACTAGTAGGTGGTCATGGTGGTTGGTGGTCGTACAAAGCGCACTCGTGTCATAACCGGAGAACAGGTGACCACACGCAGGGTCTGTGGCTTAGCTCAAGTTGAGGTTACAGAAAGAAAAAGACTGTGTGGCTATAAGCCGCTTCAATATGTTTACTAAGCACGATTACAGTTTTCTTCTCTGGTATTTGATGGACCAATGATGAAGACTTTATCGCCACCCACTGGCCTGGCCTGACAGGACAAAGTGGGCAGACATTAAAAAAATCTCTAGTAAGACTTTTTTAACTCTTTCAAATAGATTTTATGTGTAGACTTCACCTTCTGCGTCACCCTGGTCTCTCTCCATACCTCTCTTCCTCCTTTCCTCTTTTACGTTTGTTTTTCAGTTCATCTCCTTTTTGTAGTCTCTATAATATTTTTTTATTTTATATTGTTTTCCGCCTCCTCAGGTTTTCTTTCTTCCATGTCTTCCTTATTTTCTCCCCCTGTTTGTAGCCTTTCTGTCTACCTCCTTCCTATACCCGTCATCTATCATTTTCTTCTTCTTCTCATTTAACCTGCTACATTCTCTTTCTGCTCCTCTTAAAGGAATTTCCATTCTCTCCCTCCGTCCTTTCTGTTTTGCCTCATACCACCTCCCTGTTCTTTTTTTTTATCCTCCCTCTGCTCCTCTTTCTCCGCACTCTTCATTTTCTCTCAGCTCTGCTCACCGCCCACATTCTCTCACTGGTTTCTCTCATGCTAATCTTTGAAATGTTTTAATATCTCTCCTTTATCCCATTGTATTTCATTTTTTAACGTCTTCTAAAATCGTTTTTCTACTTCTCAAATTCCCTTTCATTCCCCGTTACTTTTCCCTCCATCATCAGAATCCTCTTCCTCCGTTTGTCACTCTCCTCTCCACCATCCTCTCGGTGCCGTCCTCTTTTTTCCCTCTCTCTCTCTCTCTCTTTTCCTCTCCTCTCTCTGATGTGACCTGATCTCAGTGGATCGTGTGTCATTTCTCTGCTGTAATTAAAGTCCAACTGGAGTCTAGTGACAAGCTGGAGGTTCACCCCCTCTCTTCCTTCCCCTGCCCATCTACATCTTTTCATTGTTTTTTGTCCCTCTCTTTTATTTTTCCCTCCTTCCTGTATTCATTCAGGGATTTTATCTGGGTGGATCAGTTGGGTTGAGAGTCAACGAATGGCAAACGGGGGAGAGGAAAAGGGAAGGAAGCAGTGGGGGAGAGAGAGAGACAGATATTGTTGTTTTCCAGCACTCAGACTGATTATTATAATGCAGATATGAAAAGTGATTTTAAAGCAGTCCATTTATTCATTCATTTTGCATTTCCTGTTTTATTTTGATAAGGACTCAATATAAATTAAATCACTCAGAATCTCTTCATGCAAACAAAGTGGCAGCAATCCCTTCAAATGGACCAATAATTCAACTGGTTCATCAAAAGTGCACACACGCACACACACACACACACAAACACACACACACACAATTGGTCTTTAATATGTAATTATAGTAAATATATTAGCACCAAAAAGGTTTGCAGACTTTTCCACGGTCACACTTATGAACCTAAACCTGCAAACTACTTTCAAGCTCCTACAAGGAAATTTAAGCTGCTTTTCTCGAGTTATTTGAAATGTTTCACTTCTATGTAAGCATTGAAAGAGGAAGTTATTTCAAAATGGACATGTGTTGTGTAATGTTGTTAAGAACTTCTGGAGAAAGATGTTGTTTGGTAGTTGGAGACTTGCCTCAGTCCCTCAGCTGTGCCTTGTTGCTGACTCTGCCTGTAAAATGACTAATCTGTAGAGTTTGGGACTATAGATCTGGTCTGGCCAAGGTTTCTTCTAATAGGTCTAATTATAGTGGGTCGCCACGGCGATATGATAGCCAGGAAGTATCGTCTCCCACTACCCTAGACTGGGCTGATCACATGGTCTGGTTTCACCTGAGGACGGCATATTGATGATCAGGTTCTAATTACATCACACTCAGCACTGCTAGATTAAAGAGCAGAATCCCTTGTTTAATTTCATTATTTCACTAAATCTCTTCATATATTAAGTTAAATGTTGTTGTCTAAAGGCTGAAGATGTGAGGCAGCACAGGCAATCAACAGATGTATATATCAATTTCAAATTTTACTGATTTAATCCAGTTACTGAAATCTGATTCAGATTCTAGATTTTAACATTACAATTCAAGGTTTTCAAGTTTTAGCCTTAACCTGTTGGAAAAGGCTAAAACTTTTCCAACATGTAAAAGACCCCCTCCCCCCGTCCACTCCTTTGCTTTTTGTTGAGCAATAAACAATTTTTATTTCCTACCTACCTGTGTCAGTCTCTGCTTTGGGCTCCGAACTAAACCAAAACCTAACAGGAATAAAAGTGAAATACAATAAAAGAGGCAGTGGCTGAAATTAAAGTTGTAGCAAACATGCAATATTTTGTATTTGGGAAAATAAGCTGAGTAGGGGGGGGAGGGGGAGCACCTGCACCACAGAGGATCAATCAGTGCAGATGAGAGCTGTTAGTTGATTGGTCCTCAGACTTAAAAGGGCAGCGTCTTCCTCCTGCTCTTGTCTCCTCACCACTGGGCTGACTGGACTCTGTGGCTCCTTAAAGACAACATAAAAACACAATGAAACTTTGAAAACTTCCTCTTGGAAGTGCAGTATGTTCATAAAAACAAGTTCATGTGTTGTTAAACACAGCCTGGTTTGATAGTTCACGTTCATGTCTGGTCCTACTTGAGGAGTCACCAAAGTTCTTGCTCATTGTGGGAGCTGTTTGGTTTCTACAAAATGTTGAAGTTCTCGACCTCAATATGTAAAGTGCCTGGAGAGATTGCAATTAATTATTGGCTGCTGTACAAAATGGAATTGAATTGAGTTGCGAGGATAATGTGAATGGTGACTGAAGCGCTGCAGGTTGTAAGAAAAACTTTATCATTTTGAAAATCCACTGTGACGAGGATAACCCCGACTGTTCAACAGGCTGTCACATTACCCCGACTGTCCACAAACAAATATAATGGTGACTTATTGAAATAGTCTCATGCTATTCATGAGAACAGAGATGAGCAAACCTTTAAGTTGTACACGTCTTGTGGGTTCAGCAGCAAGAGCCACTATAGGGTTTACAGGAGCCACTATAGGGTTTACAGCAGACTAGTAGGAGGACAGATCAAGAGGAACCGACCAAGCATGCCGTAATCTGCCGTCCATATTAGAAGCTTGGAAAAGGAATGGTTTCACATCCACATTAAAGAATAAACTGCCTCTTATTACTCCAGATGAACCCAGATGGCCTTATTCTTAAGTTCCTGAGATTTGCACGAGGAAGTTGAAATCAGAGAAAAGGCAATTCATTTCCAAAAAAGTTGAAGTCTGAGCTATTCTCCCAAATCCCCATCACCAACACGGAACTCAGGGGGCGGAACAAAGCTAAAAAATATAACTTGCCGTCTGTTGCAGTCCTCCACAGAGACCGTTGAAATGTATCATATGTGATAGCTGAGTTAATACCGTGAGACATTCTTAATGAGTAGACTGATCTCAGAGCACATACCTCAAACAGGGCTTAGGATCCATCATGTCATATTTAGACTGTGGCAAAAAATCATAATTTGCACTTAATAACAAACAAGATCTTAAACTCTGTGTATCACTCCGTTGGAGAGCAGCACTAATTGCATCAATTGCATGTTTCGGCTTTCATCCATAAAGTTTCTACCATCCACGCAGACAGTCAGGCCACAGAAGATTATTTCCCTGGTAATCGCCCAGTAGCTGTTTATGTTTACACTTGGTTCCTTGTTCAGGAAAGACGGTAAACTTGAAAACTTCCAGTCTCTGACGTCACTTTGTCATCACCCCTAGTCAGCCCCCTATGTTTCATTTGCAATTTCATAAACCTCTTTTTTTCGTCTACATTGTAATTCATTCATAATGTGATCGGAGCAGAATTATAATGCATTAAGGCCACTTTAAGTGTTACCAGAGTATCTTCAGCCTGTGTTTACTGATGGAGTGTGCGCGTGTGCATGCATCCATGTGTGTCCATTTCCAGAAAACACTGCACTCCCCTCCTCAGTGTCTCTATTAGACAACAATACACTTAAAGTCCCAGTCGGTCTCTACAGAGAGAGGAGACGCTGCTCTGCTTTAATGTCACTGTAAAGAGATCAAGACTGCATGTGTACGCAGAGAGAGAGAGAGAGAGTGTGTGTTTCTGTGTAGTGAGGGAGAATGAGGAGAAAGAAGTGAAGGACAAAGGGGGGCGAGAGTGACAGGGAGAGGTTCCTCCATTCTACAAACATCCTTTATACAATTAGAAGTTACAGTAAGGCTTTATCAAAGAAACAAACTGGAAATCTCATTTCTGTACTTTTCATTTTTCAATTACCCATGGATGCTTCCTGAAAAAGAATTCCCCCTCCCTCTCGGCTATGTCACAAAAAAATTCCATCTATTATTCCATTTAAACTTCTCTCACGTTCAGCCCTTGTTCTACTGCAGCTTATTCGCATAATCTATAACATTCAGCACAACAGAGGTCACTCTTCACTCAGGGCTATATATGCAGCCCAAGTAGAACTTATGTCAATTAACACTTTTGGTTTTGATAAAATATTTTAGATTGTCTCTGTTCTCATCATGCTTTAAAATAAATTTTCATTAGTTTGAGCCATAAACTGTACATGATGGCGAAGGACCTGATAGCTCACAGAAGTGAAGCCAAATCATCCGCATTGCCCCCTGGTGGCTGGCTGCAGGACATGCCATAAATAGGAACCAAATATAAAAAATATGAGTACAGGTCAAATAAAGGTTTCCAACCATTGTTGTTCTCATTATAGTTGGTTTTAATGTTACTTAAGTATCTTCAAGTGCTCATGTTTCTTGCCATGTTTATTATTATTATTTTGTTGATGCTAAAATGAGGGGTGGAGCGGCCGTAATCGAAACCAGAAGGTCGTAGGTTTGATCCCAGTCTTCCCAATCTGCATGCTGAGGTGTCCTTGGGCAAGATACTGAACACCGAATGGCCTCTCATAGAACAAAGTGCTGCACATAGATGCACTGTGTGAATGGGTGAATGGTAAATCCGTACTGGGAAACGCTTGGAGTGGTCATCAAGACTAGAAAAGTGCTATATAAATACAGAACCATCATGATTGAGAGTTCACATTGGCTGATAATTAATCAAGCACATGAATTGGTTGGCCCTGATACCATGGCTCCACTCTGTGATCACTACGCAGACTCTGGCTCCAAATAACATGTACTTGGCAGTGATGTCTAAATACCTGGAAGCCTTGGCCAACATTGTTATGAAAACTCCAGTCAGAGACATGATTCAGAGAGAAAACACACATTTGATCTAAAACTGATGCTGAATTCAAGAGTTACATGATTTAATATGTGTGAAATCAGTTTTTTAAACATACTTTTGGGTGTTTCTTGTTATAAATGCACCTCAGGAGTTTGTATGCCTGCTGTCATGTACCATGGATGAATATTTTTCAAACACATCTTTCATGTTCCATATCCAGTAGATGATTCACCCAGGACCAGCTCAGACCGATCCCAATAGTAGAATCACTGTGTCATGTTACATTCTCAATGGGACGAGTGAATGGGGCGATTTTGTCTTTTACTTTTTAGACTTATCTGTTACCATGTTATCTCATGCACTGTTCCTGGAGGGTTGAATTCACTTTATTTAGTTTACTACTTTGTAAAGAGACATTTGACAGCAGTTACCTTTGAGTTTTGTTTCCACAAGCTCTGCCCTGCTGGATTGGGTCAGTTCTTCCCACCACTGGACACAATATCTGAGCTCATCATCTCTAGTGATCTCAGTTTCTTCAATGTGGCAAAAACCTATGAAATCATCAGGTCAAATACACCAAAAATAAGAATATACGTTTTAAGAAACACCGTTTTTGTCATTCATTGATTCTTGTCAGTTTTTGGGAAGCCTGTACACCTATTTTGACCTGCAACTTTACTGTTATTGGGGGTTGTTTAAGGGAAAGGGCTCCATGGGGAACCGAAGAACGGACTGCAGTATGATAATATCAGTTTCTGCTGGAGGGAAATATGAGCAGAAATCTTTAAGAGACAGAGAGGGCCCACATAGATCTCTGGGGCCGCTTCGGAACCATTTCTGGACGGCCGTGACACACTACGCTCTGCTCGGCGCTCCGCATGGATTGTTGATTGTTCCTCGAGCCAATCCCTGGTGAGTATTACAATCTAACTGTGTTACAACAACGTGTGTGTGTGTGTGTGTGTCATAGGCTACCTTCGGGGACAGGTTTCTGACTTAAAGAAAGCTAATTGAGAACAAGAAGATTTCTGGGTAGTGATGTGTAAAGGTGTGTGTGTGAGTATCTCTTTCCCCTTTACCTTTTATAGTTTGTCTTGACCCCTTGTTTTAAGCATTCCTGTCATCTTCTGAATACCTATGGACTTTTCCTCAACTAGAGGGTGGATACCTGACCCAGGACCAGTCAGTTCAAAATCTTGAAATGATATTTGTGTTTGGTCCCTTTGGCTGGGCTGTGTACTCAATGGTTTTACACTGCATGTGACTGTAACTGGGAAAACACTGGACTCAGGTTGCTTTGGCATACAAAAAATAGAAAGCCTGTTGGGTTTGAACAAAAAGAAATGTCTCTAATACGGAACTTTGCTGGACTTAAGGGACTTATTTAGCCTCATCTTGCCTCTGAGTTTCCTTTGGAGTCCTTTTCTCTTTTGGTGTGCTGTGATATTAAACAGACCAATGCATTTCCATACATCTGCACGTCAATGCTGCAAGGAACTTGATCTTTTAATAGTTACACCCTTTGCTCGATTAATTTATCATCATATTTGAGTTTGTACTTGAGCCGTAGTTATAAATAGGTATAGATTTAGATTGTACACTCATAACATCATCATTTAAAACGAAATATGATGGAGTGTACACAAAATGAATAAACGGCTGCATGTTCAACTGCAGCGCTAATAATGATCAACTGATTTATTTACAAAGTGGTTCAGCTCTGTAAGCTCAAGCAAGAGGGTTCAAATCCCAGTTTGACTTGGTATTTCTAAGCATAAGGGGGTGAACATCAGAAAATATAAGATAGACGTGGATAATGATGTATGATATAAATTCCTTATCCAGTGTATACCAGTTAACAAAGCTATCATATCAAGTACATTTAGGAGAAAGGGTCCATCACACGAGGAAACCAAGACAGTAAACCACCATATACAGAACACATAGATGTAAAATACTGCTTCTACAATCTTAATTTTATGTTGTTTGTTTCTCTACATACCTGAACCTCTTTTCTTTCTACTTTTTCTGAACAAAATATACATTGTACTTTACGGCTGAGGATTTTTTAAAACTATATCCTAGTATTTACTCCCGATCGCCTCAGTCTCTTTGTTTCCCTGACAAACCACTAGTTGTGTGAGTGTGAGTTTCTCCTCCTCCCCTTTCGGCTGCTCCGCTCTCCTGTTGCTGTTTTGGCATCTGGCTGCCGTTATTTGTTTGTGTTTGCCCGTAGTCTGTTCCGCTGGGCCGCCTTTCCTCCGGCGTGTCACGACCAAACGTCTAACCCAGAGCTAACGGGAGGCCTCACGGGGGTCTGGGAGTGTTTGTGTGCACGGGGAAGAGAGAGAGGTTTTTATTGTGTCCTTTAAAAGTGTACGTGTGTGTGTGCATGTGCATGAATT
>CM076739.1:1911965-2014465 GCA_038501795.1 Pseudopleuronectes americanus | reverse complement strand
TATCCAAACTTTGAGCTGATTTTAGCTCAGCATCAATCGGTTATTTTGGCCCAACAGCCTGCTGTCCACGATCCCTGCTTGGCTGTCAGTAAAAGCTCAGCTGAACACAGTGGAGCATTTACTTGAAAGGCCCAGACCGTACGTTTAGTTAAATTCCCTCGTACTTCCCTGTTCGATTGTCTTCTCTTATATGTAAACCTGAGACTTCCTCCTCTAATAAAAACATCAGTATTCCCTGTTGCCTGCAGCCTCATTAACAAAGCACAGGGACATGGTGACACTTAGTTTTAGTAGCTGCTGCACTCTTTTCATTTGCACTCAATCAACTGTATTGATTTGGGAACCGTGATTCGCCATCTGCAACTACAGAATCGCGTTCGGTGCATATTCAAGCACACACACACACACACACACACACACACACACACACACACACATACATTCACATAAACACACACACCGACAAACAAAGGGATAAAGATTAGAAAGAGGAATCAGAAAGAGAGCAGAGGAAACTCAATCCATCTATCACCTTTGAGAGAGCATGACCTCTATGTGTGTGTGTGTGTGTGTGTGTGTGTGTGTGTGACTGAGTCTCCCCCTGTGACTGTTTGTGTCAAGGGAAGGGAAACTTAAATCAGCAATTAAGGTAAATAATTAACGAGCTGAGCAATGTATTATTAATGAGGCTGACGGCCTAATTGCCCTCCACTTTAAACGGACAGATAACACCTGAAGATAGGCAGAGATAGATAGAGAGAGGCAAGGGAGGGGAGGGGGGGGGGATCTGAAAATATGTGAAGAAAGGGGTTTGTCAAAAGATTGATTAAGAAAAGTGAGAACAAGAGGAGGGAGAGGAAACAATAATGGGGCAAAGAAAGGGAAGAGAGCAAGTTAAAAGAAGCAGGAGATGGGGCGGACTGGGTGGAGGATGAAAGAAAATTAAAAGAGAGGGAAAATCGGTACAGAGGAGAATATAAGTGAAAGACTGAGGGTGAGAAAGTAATGGAGGCGCGAGTGGAGAGGAAAAAGCGTTGAAGAAGCTGAATGTGGCTCATGGGGGACGATCGTCCGGCTCAAAGGGTGAGGGAGAAAGAGAGAAAGGAGGTAAATGAACGAAAGAGGTAAATAAGGGATGGGTGGGAAGAGAGAGAGAGAATAGATATGAAGGAAAACGTAAAAAAGGAGGATCTTAAAAAAGAATGTAGAATGGATGAGAAAACAGTAGGGTTGCCAGGTTTGGCCCCAAGCACAGGGAGCAAAACTTGTTAGAAAACTGCATCTAAAAAGAAGGTCCCTATTTTTGAAAATAATAGAGATAATTAAGTGAGTATCTAAATTATTTATTGAAGTGACACATTGAAAACCCAAAAGGAATCCATTGAGTTTAAAAAAAAAGAATTGGGAATGTTTCCCAGTGAGTCTCTTTGCTGTTTCTGTTCTCTCCTTCCACTCCACTCAGTGTGTATCAAGTTGCCGGAGACACAGGCCTGTTAATTGCAGAGAGAGAGATTACAGTGCGAGTGTGTGAGAGTGTGCATGTGCTGGCATTAGGCCTGCATCTCCACACTATTGGATTGAGATCAAGTTGACTGCAGTAGCACCTGCTAACATCTCGGAGCACTACAACACATCACTATGAGGGGGAGCAGGTTGGGACACTGCTCATGGTGGGATCATGTGTTTACGGTCGAGCACGTCACTGACTCCCAGCTGGAACCTGCTCACTCAACAACTCCTCTGGGTAGAAGTTCCATTCGTTTGCATCTGCAAGGAGTGAGTGCTAACTTTTCTTCAGGGGTTTGGGTCAAACAGAGGCTGTTCCCCCCCCGGACAAGCCCCCCGACCAGAAACTAAAAATGTTTAGAGTCATTTTTTTTCTCTAAGATCAAACTGAATTTGATGTATTACCTTTTACGTGTTTGGTTTATAAATAAAGTTTAAATGATTTGCTTAACTGCTGCTATTGTTTCCTACATTGCACTTCAACCTTTTCAGAGGTCTTTAAAGCAATTAACAACATTTTCAGACCATACTTCACAACTTTTCAAAATAAAAACTCAAAAACAGAAACAAACCACAAATCACACGTTGTGCTTTTACTTTGTTAAAAATAATAGGTGTCGGCCACTGGTGTAATTTATCCAAGGATGTAAAAGAAATCATGTAAAACCGGTCTACAGACTGAATTTATTATTTTTTCTTATTTAATCATTTTGTCTCCGTCTTTTCTTGATGTTAAGGCCTCATCTTAAACATATAAAACGCTGATCCTGCTCCTTTTGCTTTATGTGGCTTCTGTATGAAAAACTTATAAAAAAATTGACAGTGCAATTATTTCCTGGAGCTTAACACAAGTCACTGCTGCATTCTTTTTAAAATTCGCCAGAGAGATGTAAAGAAAGATTTGAAGCTATAACGCACTAATACAATTATATTAGAGCTTGAAATCAAATGACTCCTCCTCCTTTTCTCCTTTCTATTCTTAACACAAGAAAAGTAACATCGTTAGAGTAAACGTTAAAGGCTCCAGTAACAGCTAGACTCCGGATCACTCACCTTCAGGTGTCGGCCTCCCGTGTCTCTGTGTGTTTGAACTGCTGGAGCAGTGTGAGTGTTGCTTGGTCTTGTTGAACAGGTGGAGGTGACCTTTTGGACTTCAGCTACCCCTGTGGACCCTGGAGAGAAACCTCTAATCTTTATGGCGGAGGACAGAGTGCAAGACATGGAGTCAAGATATGAGGGGGGTGTTGTAAGAGCTGAGAGATACCTGGCAGCTTTACAACCCTGCTCATTGTGCCGACCAGTCAACAAGCGCACGTATTGTGAGTGTGGCTTCTCAACACACGTGCTGTGATCACTCAGTAACACACGTTCTATACGTTGTGCATGCAGAGGATGTTTTCTCAAGATGGATTCGGATTGAAGCTTCAATGAAAGATAAAAAAAAGGGTTGAATCCACATCAGGCTGCTCAGTCCGAATCGCAGAAGGGGCACAGCATGAGTAATACATTTTATAAATTCATGAAATCAACTGGGAATAAGAGACAATATCTGAAAAATTGCTGGATTCTTTAAATTACCATATGTGTACACAAACCTCATATGATAATCTATATCACAACAACCTAACTCATAAACATTTGTAAGGTAAACATACTCTCAGATTTTTACAGCCAGTGAGGGAAAGAGTGCAGAAAAAGACACGTGGAGAATGTCAAGAAGTTGCAACTCATGAGGGTCAAAGTTTTATCTTTACGTTTTATGGGGTCTAATGTAACTGTGGGTCGAACCGAGGTCATTTTATTATATTGTATCCCAATTAGATATACACGTGTTTGATGTGATACCTCCATCTTTCTCTTTCTCGCACTTCATCTTTATCTGTAACTAATTTGTCTTAAATCCAGTTTTTTTTTCCTCTTGTGAAACCTCATTGGCTCATGAATACACATGTACTGCCAGAGTGGCTGATATCACTATCTCAAGGTTGTTTGTTTACCAGTCATTTATCTTGACTGGGCCAGCCCGCTGTATTCTTACCACTATTTCATAATTTTTCTAATAAAAACACAAGAGATCTCAAACTAGGTGTCACTGCGTGTTGTTGTGTGCAGCGCTATTTGCCATTATTATCCATAAAGTTGTTACCGTCTACGCAGTTGTCTCGGTCATACACGTGGATACCAAGCGAATACCATGGGTCAAAGTTCAGGCAAACAAACAAACAAACTAAACTATGACATGACCTTTGTGTTGGCAGTAATAAACTGGCGAACTGATATGAAATGAACAGAATGATGTATGTTATATAAATGAGTCACTCAGTTGAATTTGCTTTACACATTAGAGCTGGATGATGATTGGTTATGTCTAATTCACCTACTAATATCCCCTTGTGTATTCTATTGTTTTGGATGCTATTAATGCTTTTTATATTCTAATTATATTATATAATATATAATAAATTAGGCAGTAAATTATATAGTGGGTGGAAAGTTAGCTGATGACAAACTGAACTCACGCAGTAGTCAAACTGCAGCCTCTCTCTCTCTCTCTCTCTCTCTCTCTCTCTCTCAGCATTAGCCCTATAACTGATGCCACAACCATTATGTGGTCTGTGGGTTTCTCTCTCTTTCTTCACCTCTCAATTTTTTTCTCCGTGCTCCTCTCTGTCTACGTCTCTCTCTCTCTCTCTTTTGGTTTGTCAGGACACAGGGAGTTGTGGTCAGAGGGAATTGTGGGAGGAAGAGGCAGAGAAACAAACACCACATCCCGATGTGGTTAATGTCAAATCTGCCTCGTTATCAACATAAACCCTCTGTTTTCATCTGTGAGTGCGCGTGTGTGTGTGAGTGTGTGCGTGTGTGTGTGTGTGTGTGTGTGTGTGACTCTTGACACTTAATGAACATTTGGAAATCACAGTTCATTCATACAGGTGCAAACTAAACACAGGAACATTTGTTTTTCTACAACCTCACAGCAACAATACTCAAAATTTTTGATGTGATTCATGCGTTAAAATAAGAAACAGAAACTTTATGTATCATTTACATCCAAATACATTGAACCTGAATTCATCAAACTTTCCAATGCAGGATAATAACTAGTGCTGGTTTATTTATTGATTTTTTTACAGGATCCTGTCTTTGATGTTTTGTCTGGCAACACCATCACACCAGATTTCCACTTTTGGACAAAGACTCTAAAAATGAATCACCATAAAATTGACTGGAAGCTCTTTTCTTGCTCCCCAGACGGTGTTAGCTTTCAGTGAAATCACAACTTCATGTTAACTTGGCACACACTGAATTGAACTATAATGTAAATCACTTTAGTGGTAATTCCAAAAACACTGGAGCCTCCAGTGGCCAGTGGCCTCGGTTCCTAACTCCATGCTGTTTGTGGTGATAAACAAAAGAGGTTCATTATTAAAACATTATGGTGAACCTTCAAACACATGGTGAATATCAAAAAGTTTGAGGTCAAACTTTGTCTCAAGATGCAAAGGTGAGATGCCTGTGACTTTTCAATTATTAAAACAAGGAGAATAAGAGCTTGATTCATGAAACTGTATTTGGAAAATAAATTCATATAGCAGCTTTTCCAGTTTTGATGTTACAAGGCTAATTCACCCATTCAGACAGTACTCAATAAACATATACATGTGTGTATATATAGTGGAGCTACAGCCAGATCCAATAGACTTTCTAAAAATTCTAATTTTGAATGAAGTTTTCTTACTTGTGGAACAGAAACCAAACGTTCTCGTCTAAGGTTCATCTCTAAGCTTCAATTTGGGAATTTGGTTCTCAGGATTTCATCCAATATTTGAAGAGCAGGGGAAAAGATTCCTTGAGCTACTGTCAAGTTAATTCCCTTGGTTTCTAACAGAACCAGAAAGAGACAAAAACCTGTTCAGCGAGCTCTGGTGTCTCTAGCTCTGTTGTTCCAACTCTATCAAATTCCCTGACTAAAATAAACATAATCTGCCTCTCCGCAGATACTCTGCTGTTTACCTGATCCAAACAATTCAACTGAATATGTCAGATCAAGTGGGTCCCTGAAGCCAACCAGTGTAGTATTGATCCTTTATATGTAATCGGGTGTGATTTACAATCAAATGCCAGTTAAACTCTGTATTATCAGGGATCTGCCTGCTGCTTAACACAAAGCAGAGAGGCAGAAATATGAGACGTTTTATTTATCCTCCCTGGTGCCTCTGAGCACTTTTGTAGTTTACAGTTACAGTCGACTTCTAACAAGGCAATTAAAAGAGCAACTGGCAGACACACAGAAGGCTGCCCAAACTCTCTCTCTCTTTCTCTCTCACACACACACACACACACACAAACACTTTCCACTTGTCTCTTGTTTAAGATGGGTGCAGGCAAACATTTGGACATCCCTCTCTCTCTTCCTTTCTCTCTGAGTCGTCTTCTATCTCGCACGGCCTCAATCTCTCTCAATTACTCCCCCCAACACACACACACACACACACACACACAGCACACCCCACCCCCATCCCCATCTGTGAGAGATTCAATTGGATTGGAAGCCAATCAATCACCGCGAGTATCGAGCCGTGATTGGATTTGGCCGGGGCTGACGGGGTGAGGTGGGTGGGCGGAAGGGGGGGCCGGTTTGATTTTAGCTCTGCTCCAATGAAGGTAGATCTGATGTATTATTGCTATGGACGTACAGACAGTGTGTGTGTGTGTGTGTGTGTTTTTTGTCTCTGTGTGTGCGATTGTGGTTGACATGTGTCATGGTTTGAGGTTTTGAAACCATGCCAGCTCTGAATGATGTCTGCACAAGTCCAGCGCTGCAAATCTGTCATACAGAGAGACGCTCTGTTCTCTCTGTGTGTCGTGTTACATTTCACATTTCAAAAAATTAAGCTAATTTGATCCAGAATGAGTGTGACAGCAGAAACAAAAGTAATTTCTCCATCGAGAACATTGCAAGAGAGAGGAGCACAATGTAGAAAAGTTAAAAAAAAACTTCAATAATAAGTTTGGCGGATGGGGTAGAACTGCCATTGATAATTCATCAACTTCTTTTTCCAAGTTTAAAACCAAAAATCCATTCTTGATCTTGATCTTGTTCTTGACCTCACATTTCAAAATTTCTTTCTCACCAAGTTCATGTTTACCGGTTTTTCTGAGGACCCTAATATTTTAGAACAATAGATAAAGACGTCCTTCAAGTTCTCAGAACCGTAGTGGAAACTAAATATAAAAATTAGTAAAACTACTGATTTATGACCTTGACTTCAGCCAGGCACCAGAGGGTGACCCAGATATATTGGCTTCACTTTTTGGACATTACATTTCCTTTAGATTATGCTTTTATCCAAAGCGACTTAGAAAGTACAATTTCTTCAAGAAAGCCAAACTACTTTTCTTTAATTTGGTCTCAACCTTTCAAATCCTTTATCAGTTTAATAATATGGAATGATAAAGTATATGGTAGAAGTCCATTGCTCCTTATTGCAGATATTCCAGGGTTTTCAAGCTCATTTGATTATTTCCCCTTGAATTGAGTGACGCACAGAAAGTGTCTGTACAAAGTTGTGTTTTTCATTTCAAAGAGAGTGAATATTGCACGAATGTCCATATTACACAGATATATTATTTCAACTCCTCGGATGGTCTCATGTCACATATCATATATATCATGTGTTCCTTCTTTAAAGTAATTCACATGGTCCCATGAAGTCACTCCTCAGGCACATATGAAGGGGTTAAATGAGGAGGATCATATCAGTATAAGGTATAAGTCTATACATTGGGGGAATGAGGGGATACTTAGAGAAACTGTAGTCTGGTTAGTTCTCTCTTTCTGCACCGTTTCGCCCTATGTCTCTGTCACTCTGTGGAAGTCTGCATTCCAGGCAAACTGAGATTTATCCTCCTTATAAAAACTCTCTTAGAAATGACAACCAATACACACACACACACACACACACACACTCGCGAGAGTCCTTGCCAGTGTGTATGAATGATGGCTGCATTAGGTCTGTAAAGAACCTCCTCTATGACAGTTATGATGGTAAAGCATCTCAATCTCTATCTATCTCTCTCCCTTACACACACACACACACACACACACACACACACACAACACACACAGCACACCAAAGGACAAAACTCCATTAAAAGTGGAATTATAGTTCAGGAAAATTAAAATCGCACGGATGATATGAACATTATTTCCCCCGTAATATCCTGTAACTACACACTTGTGTATTGAGGAATACACACACATATTTTGGCAGTTCTGACACCAGTGGCAAGCTGTAGCTACAGATAATGCTGTAAGGAGCTGGTCAATACTAATTCACTTACCCAAACCTGCTTAGCACTGACCAGTCACTCTGCATGTGTGTGTCTGTGTAAGTGAGAGAGGAAGGAGTGTGTTTGTATGTTTTCCTTTTCTGCTCAGTATGTGTACGTGACAAAGTGTGAGCACTGTGTGTGTGTGGTTGTGTGTGTGTGTGTGTGTGTGTGTGTGTAACCCATTTAGCGCTCCCCATACATATTTCTTTGCTGTAACACGAGGAGCAGCTGTAGACCAGATCAATAGAAATGTTTCTTTGTTAATGAAGATGTGTGTGTCCATCGCGTGCGTGTGTGTGTGTGTGTGTGTGTGGTGATGGGGGGTGGGGAGTGGGCACTTAAGCTGACCACTGCGTCTGACCACAGTGGTCAGTCAGTGGACAATTTATACAGCCCACAAAAATTCCCCACCACCAACACACACTCACGCAGACACACACATGGACGCAGTGTTGTCGTTCCAGGTCAAGGGCATCTACCTTAAGTACAATCCCTTGACAATATTCCACTTGTATAGTAACAACAGTACACAGACAAACTATAAAATAGAAAATAATAATGATAATGTAGTGGAAATGAGTGTTTTCTGTTGTATTATTGGAAAATGCTATCGAAAAAACTTTTATAGGCAGTATAAAGATATAAATTAATACACAGAATCTTTGCTTTTGTCAAGATTTACACTCATTATAAGTAAACTACACTTCATGGTTTTTGCCTTGGCCCAAAAATGAATGAATGATGAAAATGGTATTTCACTTTGTTGGACGAATGTCTTGGAAGCAGAACCTCAGAGGAATATTTCCAACGTCTGGTCGAATCCAATGCCGCAAAGAACTACCACATCCCAACCTTTGTTAAATGCTTTATTTCATTCATTCATGTTTGGATTGATTTAAGCCATGTCTTAAAGGTTCAGTGTGTAGAATTCAGTGACATCTATTGGTGAAGAAGCATGTTGCAGCTTGTTAAATACAGTGTTCTGTGTGTCTTGTATGCATAGATGATATAGGCCTAC
The DNA here is from genome assembly GCA_038501795.1 of Pseudopleuronectes americanus. Lineage (NCBI taxonomy): Eukaryota > Metazoa > Chordata > Actinopteri > Pleuronectiformes > Pleuronectidae > Pseudopleuronectes > Pseudopleuronectes americanus. The sequence goes on along the minus strand of CM076739.1, from coordinate 2,005,605 downwards.
ATGTAATGTGTTCTGTTTTGTGTTGTTGGTTTGTGTTGTTGTTTTGTCTCCTCCTCCTGTTTTCTTCACAGCTGTGCACACCTGGTTCCAATCATCAAATCACGACACCTGTTCCAGATCTCCCATCAAACAATCCCTTTTAAATAGTCCTTTGATGTGTTAGCCAAGGGGGGGCTTTTGGGTTGAGCTGTGGCTGAGCTTTGGTTGAGCTTTGGTTGTTTTTGCGTGGTTGTTTGCTGTAGTATTGATTTATATTTAGTTTTACCACATTTGTTAAACTGTATTATTTGAGTTGTTAGCAGCCTACTTTTGTTTTGTCTTTGTCTTTTTTAACTTTTTTTGTTGGGGGGGGGGTTATTTATGTTATTTTCTTTGGTGCCACTGACAGTCCTGTTTGATCCCTGAGTTGCTTTCTGTAAATAAATACTTTCTTTGCTTCATATCGGGTCTGGCTTTTGTGTGACTTCATCCTCACTTCCCCAAACCTGTTGCCCTTATTTAATGTCCTACTCCGAGACACCAGGGGGCGTAACACAGCTGAATGTCCCGAACTCACCAAACATGAAAGAGAACCTGTGGTAGCCTTAAGTTGTCATAGAACCTCAAAAAGTGTTTAGCTTGTCCAGTTTTCGACATAGAGGAACCCCGCTCCTTATGGAAATACAAAGTATCTAAATATAAAAGGCAAATTTTAGGCTACAAAAAACAACAATTCCTACTATTAGGATGAAACACACTATTAGAAAACATCACTAGGATTAATTAATTTATATTCAACTATTGCCAAAAGATCCCTTTCACCTAAATCTTACACACTGGAGCTTTAAGTTTGTATTTAAAGTTCCAATAATTACTATTGTTTCATAAATCCACAAGTAAACTATCCCGGGTGGTGGCTCCAACTCTGCTACGTCTGTACAAGTTGATCTACGTCTCTCTGCTTGATGAGCCAGAGAGACAGACAGTAAGGTGAAGGGGCTGATGGGATGTCTTTGAGACTTCCAATCAACTCTCTCCCTTTCCTCTATATCATCATCATATCTCTTACTGACAGTCCGTGCAGCTTCATTAGCATATCTAATTCATACATCGCTCACATAAAGTGATGAGGATGCATGAATCCTCTGGGTCAATATTTCATTTATGCTTGATTTGCACAATCACCGTGTTTGTGTGAGAATGGCAGATTGTGCAGGTGCAGTGTGTGTTGCACTGTGTGTAGTCACGTCGGTGAGATAAGAGGACAGTTAATGATTAAAGTGTGATTAGATTTGGATCGGGAACACGGTGGATGTGTTAATGCAGCAGGTTGGAGTTCAGAGTTTAAAGGACAAAGTCACACTTGGTCGAAGCAGCACTAATTTATCAACACCATAAATCTTTGCCAGTCATTCATATTTATTTTGTGGAGAGAAGCAAGGGAACAATATATATCTACCTTTTGTGATATTACAGCGAAAAACATCTTACTTTGAATCTTGATGAGCAAATCCTAACCTCATTTACCCTGTTTGTTCAAATTAATGTTCACTGAATCTACACAAAAGAGGAAAGAGTAAAGAAGGTCATGAGGTGGGAGATAAAATAAAAAGTATTGCTTTTGAGTATGGACAGTTCATTACAGTTATTATGGAGGCACAATTAATATCTGAATTAGTTTTATGGGAATTCAGTTCTAAGATTAACCAGCCATGGTGGCACAAATAAAGCACTCAGGGGATTAGGATTAGGATAGATCATATGGGAACTATACACAATACCAGCCAATGCTTGTTGAGATATTTTAGTCTGCAGACCAATGGCCATGTGCTAGATCCATGCATCTGGACAAATCCTGGGTAATTGCCACTTCTCATTTACACCGAGCAGGTAGAATTGACTGATCAACATGTGACGAAACCCTGAAGAGGTTCTCATCTCCTCTGATAAATGATTTGGGGTGATGTTGGTGTAAGGGACTTGTTGGTGGGACCCCAGATATTACTGTTCCCGGTTTCTGTTTTGCATTCGCAGAACCAACGGTAAATGAGCTAGCTTACACATCCATCATTCTATTAATCCTATCATAGGTTGGCATAGGTTGGCTAAGACCGGTCCTCCTGCCAACCCTTTCTGGATAATTAAAAATGAGTCCGAACAGAACATATGAAATGCATCGGCTATCCCCTTTATATTTAATCTGCATTCATGTGCAGCTAGCTGTTAATAGAGATGAACCAAAATGTTGTCTGGAACCAAAACACGGAAAAAATGTATACTATTTGTATGAGGAAAAGTTTGACTCATGATAAAAGAAACTAGTCAGACTGTAAACGTGTGGAGTGAAGGAAAGAAGATATTGTCTCTTGCCCCAAGACAACAGACGAGAGCCGATGGGTTGCAAGATTGCTTCAACTGCGATTATTATAGGAGCAAGGAAAATTCTGAATCAGAGGTTAAATATGACTACACCTAAAAAAACAATCACAGTCCTGTTCCCTTGATGCAAACTAGCAATTATTGTATTCATTGTTTAATTTATTGGGCCCAAATATCCGTGAGATTTACGAAAAGAACAAAGAGAGCCGATGAAGAGGAGCAGTCATCTCCCGTCCTCTTTTCCTTTTTTCCCCATCCATCCATGCTTCCCTTACATGATATGCCACGCTGGTTGTAATGTGTATGTATGTGTGTGCAGGACAGCCGCCATTGATCCCCTGTCATCCTGATCGCATTACAACCCCCCTCCGATTAGATCTACATTTTTAATTTTCATCCACGGATGACAAAAAAGACATGAGAGCAGGATGGAGCGATGGAGGAATGAGAGGAGAATATGTCGAGATGTGGAGGATGAGGGAGACTTGAGCGGGTCATGTGAGGTCAGCTCGGGGCGGGGGGGTAAATGAAGCGACGGGTTGTCAGTCTGACGGACAGCATATCTTACCATCAGCTGAGTTTACAGCCTCACACTGGTAGTTTGACATGTTTTTCGTCTATTGACCATAGAACCCATTCCTGGCCACTAACTTCACACTATTTACCAATCGTCAGGGTGAGAACAGAAACATTTGGAATGAACGTGATACTTGAGTTTCTTAGCATGACCTTATTTAGGAATCTGGTGGCCCTATTGGATATCATTGTATCATTAAAATAGAAGTTTACCAACGGGTTTCTTCCATAAACAATATGTGTTGCTGACCATCAGACTACTTGAGGGGCATAATGGTCAATGGTATTCATGTAACCAATCTAGTCTTGATGAGCACTCAAAGCACTTTACAGAACAGTTTTTTTCCATCCTCCCATTCACTCACACATTGCATCCATGTGCAGCACTTTTGTCTATTATAGAGACAGGCTTTCTGTCACTCACACACTGCTGGTCAGGGGCCATTTGGGGTTCAGTGTCTTGCCCCATTGTACCTTCAGGCGTACAGAATTGGGAAGATAGAGAAAGGGAATCTAACCGCTAACCTGCTGGTCAGACAGTGTATTTATGTGCCGAGATCTGAGCAAAAAAAACGAACCAATGCTCCTTAAATTCTTCCTTTTAGAATAAGGCTCCACTTTTCTCTCACAAGATGGAGCAGAACAAATTCAGCATTATATTTCTAACATTTAAAATACAGGTCAATTCAAGGGAAGCAGCAGAGTAAACAAGTTAAACTGAACATTCCTTGCACTGTTATTCATTTAGGTTTACAAGCCTACACTGACTATTTACTTTATTAAACTAATATAAAACTTATTTTAGGGTAAAAAATATTCTTTAGTAAAATAATGAAGTCGGAAACTGCACCTTTTACAACTTTAGACCCGCCTGCGTGTTTTCTATCTGTGCTCGCTTGTTACGGAGCCTGTGCTGGTTCCAGGGGCAGCTCCACGAGACAGATGGCTGTGGGCTGAGCTGTGGCGGATAAGTCTACTGTACGCCCATCTCTCCATACACATCCTTCACTTTAATGCTATTAATAATCATATTTATTATCGTTACAGTCCGAGGCCACTCCGACTCCCCACCAGCACCATATATAAGTAGAGGTAACTGAAATTGATTACAACACTCGTCACTCCACGGAGGATCGTGGACGAAATGTCGCAACCTTGGATGAAATGTTATTAGGGAGCAGGAGGTCTCTCCTCTTTTTTCGTCTTGCCTCCTCTTGACCTCCACGACCTCCTTTTCTGCCCATCACGCGTTTTGCGCTGGTTTAAGGCACATCAGGATTCCCTAATCCCAGTGTACACCTACATTTATAGTTACAAAAATATATATTTTATTATTTTTAACATCTAACATTCCTGTTTCAGACACTTTTTCAGTTGTGTCATTCATTACAGTTTCATTCTTAACTTTATCTTCACTTCATTGATGTGTCTAGGGAAACTGACTCTGCATCAGGCATTGAAAGCGAATGAAAGTATATACATGAGAAGTTTTGGACACACAAACAAACAACTTTTCTTCCACTTTCGACTTCTTCTTCTCTTCTTTATTCTATCCCTACCTGTTCGTCCCCTCCCTCCTTGTCTGTCCTCCCCCTTCCCCACAGATAATCTCTTGCTCTCCCTCCCCTCCCTCTGTCTTTCTCCTCTTCCTTATTTCTCCATCTGTCTCGTCCTGGCAAGGCCATTAACTCATAAATCCAATACAGGCCACCTCAACACTATCTGTCTTCTGCCGATGGAGAGCGGGATGGGATGGAGGGAGCAGAGAGGAGGATCAATGGTTCCCCTGACTGTCAGTCTGCTCACTCGTTTTCACATCCATCTACCCATCGCCTCCTCCGCTTCCTCGCCCCTCTTTCCCTCCCTCTCTCTTTTTTTTTCCACTTGTTTTATTCTAAACCCAGCGGAGTGTTGACCGAAACACCAAACGCTGACACAGCAACTCCGGCTAATATTATCAGCACAACTCAAATGCTCCGGAGTAAATCGCTAATCAGGCTGCATTTTACTTCAACATGGTAATCCTCCATGTTATGAAATTTCAATCTGAATAGATTCTGATTAACAAACCTACATCCTTCCATCCATCATCCATCCCCCCTTCCCTCTGAGGGTCGCAAAGGGCTGGAGCCAATAGCTGACCTGGGGTAAGATGCAGGGTTTACCTGGACAGATCGCCAGCATATCGCAGGGCCAACATAAAGAGACAAAAAACACTCTCACTAAATTAACTCTACGGCCAATTGAGACTCTTTAATTAATCTACCGACAACGTGCATGAGTTCAGAATGTGGGAGGAGGCCGGAGTATCAGCAGAATATCCACGAAAACACAGGAAGAACATTCAAACTCTGAATATCAGACATCACATACGCATAATATGGCTTCCTCAAGCACCATCTGCAGGTGGACATTTTTTATTTTCAGCAAAATACCTCAATAACTGGGGGGCAATCTGACTGAAGTTATTCCAATTCATAAAGTGGAAAAATGTGTCTCCCAGAGATCTTCTGGCCTTCCCATCAGCCCCAGCTGCACCACGCATCTCAAACAAGGAGATGTCTTCATTGCTATGTTGTTGTGGTGTTCATCAACCTGCTCTCTCCCGATGAAATGTATAAACAAATACTGCAGGACAGGTTGGAGTGTGTGTAAACAGGTTTAATGTGATCGACTGATGGAAGGTGAGGAGTTGCCCAGGACAAAAAGTGTCATCCTGAGAAGAGGCAAGCATTGCTCGGATTCGCTCCGAACTTGTCTGCAGGCGCAAATAAATTTTGTTATACACACGGAGAGGACGGCCAGTGGCCTGCGGCTTTGGCTCGCACGTGCACACACATTCACACACACACACACACACACAAACACAGAGTGTGGTTTGAGTGTTTCAGCCCCCAGTGAACCACACTGGCCTCTGGTGAGCCACAGGATCCATGAGGTGTAGAGTGACAAGCTCGCTCTCTCCCTCGCTTCCCTCCACACCCGCACACACACACACACACACACACACACCTACACACATGAAGTTATTCTCAGAGCCTCATTCTTTTCTTTCATACAGAGGCTTTCACACACAGAATCACCATCATGTAGTGTCACATTCCATCAGATCCATCATTCAGTCTGGCATTTTTCTCATTAGTCAGATTTCTCAACAACCACTAAGAACCTTAAAAGCGCTGTGGTGGCCCGTTTACTGTAAAATCCATTATTCTGGAATCGTAACTTGCTTTAATTTAAAAGTATTAGTGATGCATTATTTTCTGTCCCAGCATCAGGACCTCTTCAGAGTCTGTGGGTCGGCATTTTTGGAATATTCAACCCCCATGACTTTAACCCCCATGAGCTGCATTCAAAGAAAGAGAGATGTTCATCATTTGGAGTGAGTCTGAAATATTAAATATTACTTAAGCTGCTTTTGAACATACACAGAACTCTCACTGAAAACGCCGATGCCGGTGTTGATGTGCTTTTACCGAATACATATGATTTCCATAGCAGGATTCATACATTACGTGTTCTTCATATGTGATAGGGAAACTCTCGAAAAAGTTAATAGCTGAGTTAATCAACTTGGTGCATACAATAAATCAAATTTAGATAAAATAGATACAGAGTTATCATTGAGCACAGCAAGTGGAATGAAAGCTTTATGATAGCAAACATGTGAGTTAACCTAATCAGTGAAAAGCTGTCTGCTGACTCTGCATGAACGTATCAGCTCTCGTTGTGAAGGATGACATCATGAACCTGGTTTCTGTCTTTGTGATGTCACTGCCCACCTGCGAAACACACACACACACACACACACACACACACACACACACACACAAACACACACACACTGGCAACTCCTCACCTTCCATCAATCGAAATGCTTTTATCTAACAAAATGCAACACAACCATAACATCAGTCACATTAAGCTACAAATGCACACACTCACACAAACTTATACACACACACACAAACACATATTCAGTATCTATCATTTTAATCATAGTGGGCATGCACATCCACATTCTCTCTCTCTCTCTCTCTCTCTCTCTCTCTCTCTCTCTCTCTGAGTGTGGTGGTGTGGTGCGTGCGAGTTGAGAGCGGTGGCGGTAAATGAGCGGTTTGTGCGATTTTGATATCTTTATTGATAATTCTGATTATAGTTATATAGTGTATTGTTGGTTATAGTGTTGGTGGTGTTGCGGTGTACACGGAGGAGGTGTTAGGTGGTGTGTGTGTTTGTGTGAGTGTTTGCAGTCGGCCGCGGGCCGGCGTGCTAAACGCCATGGACCTCGCCAGGTTAACCCGGAAGCACGGTATTAAGATCGCTCCGGCGTTCCCGTGCTCCGTGGAGGAGTGTAGTCTGGCCGTGGGGAGGGTGGTCGGCAACAACAGCGTGAAGTCCGCTGCGAGGATGAACAACGCGGTTGTCATTTTTCTGGACAGCGTAGATAAGGTGAACACGGTGGTGGCGAACGGAATTGAAGTGAACGACGCGTTCGTGTCTGTTCTGCCTCTCGCCACACCGGCGGTAAAAGTGACTCTGTCTAACGTCCCTCCGTTCATAAGAGATGAGACGTTATTGAGAGAATTAGCGAGACATGGTAAGATCGTGTCGCAGGTTAAAAAAGTGTCCTCGGGGTGCAAGTCCCCGCTGTTAAAACACGTGGTGTCCCACAGAAGACATCTGTTCATGATTCTTAATAATAGGACTGAGGATCTGAACCTGGTGTTCAAGATAAGGGTGGAGGAGTTTGATTATGTGATTTTTGTGTCTTCAAACAACACAAAGTGTTTCAGCTGTGGAAAGGAGGGACACCAAGCTAAAGGGTGTCCTCAGAGAAACAAGACAGCTGACACTCAGGAACAACAGGAGGGGACAGGGGGGGTTCAGCAGGAGAGTCAGGTGAGTGAGAAGGGACAGGAGGGGACAAGTGGAGTCCAACAGGAGGGTCAGGTGAGTGAGAAGGGACAGGAGGGGACAAGTGGAGTCCAACAGGAGGGTCAGGTGAGTGAGGAGGGGACAGGGGAGATCCCAGAGGCGGGTCCGGTGAGCGAGGAGAGACCAGAGGGGGCCGAGGTGGTCCAACAGGCAGTTCAGGTGAATGAGGAGGGGACAGGGGAGATCCCGAAGGAGGGTCCGGTGAGTGAGGAGGGGCAAGAGGGGACAGAGGTGGTCCAACAGGCAGAGCAGGTGAGCGAGGAAAGACAAGAGGGGACAGTGGTGGTCCAACAGGCAGATCAGGTGAGTGAGGAAAGACAGGAGGAGACAGGCCAAGTAAGTGATATTGACATGGAGAGAGACAAGGAGGTGCTTAAAGTTCCTCGTCTTAAAAGAAAAACCAGGAGCGACAGTGGAACCTCCAAAGCCAAGAAAGGGACAGTGAAGAAAGGAGGGAGAGGAGCAGCAGAGTCTGAGTCTAACATGGAGACTGACTCTGCTGACAGTGAATCCTCTGACTTCAAGGTAGGAAGCCAGAAGAGCTCAAGAAGCTACAGTGCGGGGAAGATGAAAGTGTTTCTCCAAAAAACAAAGAATATGAAGGGTGTGAAGTTAGAGGATTATTTCTCTGATAAGGAGCAATTTTCAAACTCTGCCCGGCTGCACATGATCAGCAAAGGCAGAGGAGGTTTCACTGACCAGGAGATATACAGACTAAAGAAAATAGTGCAGAGAATTAGACAACAGAAAAACAATGATGATGATGATGTTGAATAAAGTACATCCTGATTACAAGTCAGTCCTGTTTTTTTGTGGGTTTTTTATATTTTTCAATATGAGTCTTTTAAACATAAGTTCTTTGAATGTAAACGGAGCCAGAGACACCGTGAAGAGATCTCTGATGTTCCAGCAAATAAAAATAAAAGGGACTGAAGTGATGTTCTTACAAGAAACTCATAGTGACACTAATAATGAGAATGACTGGAAAAGAGAGTGGGAGGGGCAGGTGGTCCTGAGCCACCTAAGCACAACCAGTGGGGGGGTGGGCATCATCTTCTCCAAGAGCTTCGCACCGGAGTCTTTAGAAGTGGAGGAGGTGGTGGGGGGCAGATTACTGATGGTGAGGGCAAAGGTCGAGCAGTTTTATTTTGTTTTTATGAATGTTTATGCTCCGGTCTCAGGACCCGACAGAGTCTGTTTTTTAAAGGTTTTAGACACGGCGTTAAGTAGGGTAAAAGTTGATGATTTTTTATTTTTAGGAGGTGATTTTAATTGTACAGAAAATGATATTTTAGACAGGAACCACCTGGAGCCCCACAGAGCATCACAGAGTGCACTCAGGCAGCTGCTGCAGGCCCATGATTTGTGTGATGTGTGGAGAAGGATGAATGGCAGTAAGAGACAATACACCTGGACTCATTGCAGAGGGAATCTTATTTCCATGGCAAGGTTGGACCGGTTTTATTGTTTTAAACATAATTTTAGTATCTTCAGAAAGTGCAGTATACTCCCAGTTGGTTTTACGGATCACGCGCTGGTTGTGTGTAAAGTTTTTATTTCTAAGCTAAAGTCCAGAAGCGCATACTGGCATTTTAACACGTCTCTTTTATGTGACGCACATTTTAAGGATGTTTTAAAGTTTTTTTGGAGCGGTTTTAAAGAAAGAAAGAATGATTTTATTTCTTTAAAGCTGTGGTGGGACTGTGGTAAGGTTGAGATAAAGCAGCTCTGTCAACAGTATACCCTCAATGTTACAAGGGACATAACCAGATCTATGGAGGATCTAGAGTCGGAAATTGTGGTGGTGCTGAATTTAATAGATTCCACTGGAAATCGAGATCAGATTAAAGATCTCAAGTCTAAAAAATCTGCTCTTACAGACCTACTGGGCATGAAGGCCCAGGGGGCGCTGGTCAGGTCACGGTTCCAGACGGCAGCGCTTATGGATGCACCGACAAAATTCTTCTTTGGGCTGGAGAAGAAGAACGGACAGAGCCGAATCATCCACACTCTTCGATCTCCTGAAGGTGAAGAACTCAGCGACAGCAAAGATATCCGGAGGAGAGCCGTGAGTTTTTATAAGGATCTGTACAAGACTGAGTACACTGAGAACAATTCACTGTTTGAATCCTTCTGTGGAGAGCTGCCCAAGGTCCCTGAAGAGGTGAACGCTGAGTTGGACGGCCCCCTGTCGATGCAGGAACTATACACGGCCCTGCAGAGCATGGCGGGGGGAAAGGCCCCGGGCATCGACGGCATTCCAGTCGAGTTTTTTAAGGAGTTCTGGAGCGAGATGGGGGAAGATCTTTTAACTGTTTTTAACGAGAGTTTTAGAGACTTGGTGCTGCCGATAAGCTGCAGGAGGGCAGTGATAACTCTCCTGCCAAAGAAAGGAGACCTTCAGGAGATCAAGAACTGGCGTCCGGTGTCGCTGCTATGTACTGACTACAAGATCCTGTCCAAAGCGCTGGCAAACCGTCTGAGGGAAGTGATGGGGGAACTTATACATCAAGACCAGACTTACTGTGTGCCTGGTAGGTCTATCCTGGACAATGTGTCCTTGATTCGTGATATTGTGGACTTCTCTAGTTCTTTAGGCATAAAAACTGGTCTGATTTCTCTGGACCAGGAAAAGGCTTTTGACCGGGTTGAGCACCTGTACCTCTGGAAGACTCTAGAGAGGTTTGGCCTCAGCCCAGGTCTCATAGCTATGATCAAGGTGTTGTATCAAGACATTGAGAGTGTACTAAAGATAAGTGGAGGCCTGAGTGCACCTTTTAAAGTATACAGGGGGGTGAGACAGGGCTGCTCGCTCTCAGGGATGTTATACGCACTTTCTATTGAGCCCATGCTAAGTCAGATAAGAGCAAATATTAAAGGGTTGATTTTAAGTGATTTTAAAAAAAGTCACATTTTATCTGCATATGCAGATGACATTATCATTTTTGTAAAAGACCAGGAAGACGTCCAAGAACTGGGAAAAATTGTCAATGATTTTAAAACAATGTCAGCGGCTAGGGTGAACTGGGGAAAGAGTGAAGCGCTGGCAGTGGGAAGGTGGGAAGGGGGTCTACCCAGTCTGCCGGGGGGGTTAACGTGGAGGAGAGACGGTCTCAAGTATCTCGGGGTTTATGTCGGCAATGAGTCCATGGTCCAGAAGAATTGGGAGGGTGTGGCTGAGAGAATGCAAGGGAGGCTAAACAGGTGGAGATGGCTGAAACCACAATTATCATACAGAGGCAGAACGCTGATAATAAACAACCTGGTGGCTTCTGCTCTGTGGCATCGGCTTGCAAGCCTGGAACCACCTAAAGGTTTAGTACAGAAACTACAGGCCATTTTAACAGACTTCTTTTGGGACAGGTTGCACTGGGTGCCACAGTGTGTGTTGTTTTTACCAAAGGAGGAGGGGGGACAAGGGCTGGTGCACATCCAAAGCAGAATATCCACTTTTAGATTACAGTTTTTACAGAAATATCTCTTAGGTCCACAGGATGTTGTTTGGAGACAAATGACAAGCAGCATCCTGAGGGGGGCAACTGGACTGGTTTTAGACATGCAACTGTTCTTAATGGATTTTAAGCTTTTTAGCATGTATGGATTATCTCCTTTTTATCAGTCACTTTTTAAGGCATGGAACATTTTTAAGTGGGAAAGGCTGGAACCTACAAACTCTCTGCACTGGCTTTTAGAGGAGCCGCTGATCAACGGAGCCAGGCTGGATGTCCAGAGCAGCTCCACACCAGGCCTCACCAGCATGCTGTGCACCGCCGGAGCCGTGACCCTGAGGGCAATCGTCGATGCAGCAGGTCCTGGACTAGCAGACGTCCCGGCGGTGGCGGCCCTCATCGGTCAGAGGTCCAGGCGACAGGGGGAACGCATTTTAAACAAATGGATTAAAAGACTCACGGACGAGGAGGTGGAACTGCTCAAGGATTACTCTGATGGAGCAGAAACCCCTGATGACAGCGACCCCTTTCCGGAGCTAGGTTTTAACCCAAATCTGGATGGGCTCTCAGGACCTTTTTTAAATAAAACTGACTGGAAACGAGTGGACCTGTACACAGCAAAAGGGAGAGCCATCTATGAATGTTGTGTGTTAACCCTGAACAGAACCAGGCTGGATGTGAGGCCTGACACGGTGTGGAGGAAGAGGCTGGATCTGGACATCAATGACAAACCGGTGTGGAGGGTTTTATATAAACCACCTTTAAGAAAGCGGACTGGTGACCTGCAGTGGAGGATTTTACACGGAGCCATTGCGGTTAACAGTTTTATTTCCATCATCAACCCAACAATCAAGTACAATTGCCCGTTTTGTGGAGAAGCAGAGACAGTGTTCCATGCTTTTTATGATTGTGAAAGACTCTGTTTCCTTTTTAATGCAATGCAGAAGGTTTTTAAACAGTTTGGGGAGACATGGAGTAGGAAGGCCTTCATTTTAGGGGTAGGGTATAGGAAAACACATGAGTGCAAGTGGAAACTTTTAAATTGTATTGTAGGGGAAGCTAAGATGTCGATTTACAGTAGTAGGAAGAACAGAGTGGAGGGCAGGACAGGACAAGAAGCTCTTCCTGTTTTTATCTCACTGCTGAAAGCAAGAGTGTGGGTTGATTTTAGGTTTTTTAAAGAAATGAGGGACATGGATGGCTTCATCAAACAGTGGTGTTTTAATGATGTGATATGTGCTGTGGTTGATGATGTTTTAATATTTAATATTTTTTCTAGGTAGGTTTTAGTAGTGTTATGAAACGTCTGGTACATGTCCGTTGAAACATTGTATACATTTTTGAAAATAAAGATTTCAAAAATCAAATCTCTCTCTCTCTCTCTCTCTCTCTCTCTCTCTCTATCTCTCTCTCTCTGTCTGTCACTCACACACACAGTCACACACACACACACACTCAAACACACACGCACGGTCAGGTCGTGCCCTTCTCGTGTTTCCTTTGACACATGGTAATAGATTCCGCTGTAGCTCTACGCCTCGGCTAAGTGGCCTCACCTTTCACTGAAAACAAATCACTCCCTCACTCCTGCGTACACACACACACACACACACACACAAACTTCATTCCCACCTCCAGCTCTCTCTTTCTACTCTCCTCCTGTCCTTCCATTTTCTTTTTCACCCTCTCTCTCTCTCCCTCTCTCTCCTCTTCATCCCCATCTCTGACCTTCCTCCTCCTCCTCTCTCTCTCATCTCTCTCCCATGGGTGCTCTCCTCTTCCTCTCCGTCACTCAGCCCACCATTCTTTTTTTCCGTCCTCTCCCTCTCCTTTTCTGTCCCCTCCTCTATTACTCACTTTCTTCTTGCCTTTTGTAACTTTGATTTTGGTAAAAGCTGAATAAAGATTAAAAGAGTCATTTATAATTAATCACATTTTACAATGCAAACAGTCTATATAAAATGTTATTCGAAATTATTGTCTCACTAGTTACAGCCTATATGTTGTAGTAGCAGCAATACGTTATTAGTATTGTGTTTGCATTTCATTTACGTTGTTTTTTTGTCTATAAATGAATTATTTCAGTCAATTTATGTCAAATTCTGATTCCATTCAATAAATACTGTTGGTATAGCAGATCTTACAGGAGCAAACCTCCAGCAGTATAGATAAAGTTAATTAGGAAAGCTATTATGGTCATTATCAATATGGTCACTGATTTACAATATAGACTGTATGTGTTTCTGGGGAATTTTCTGTATGTGTCATGTTTATAAAATCATGAAAGCAAACTGCCAACTGCAATCAATCTGTGTATAAGAAATAGACATCGTTATGCCATCATGGATCTTACATTTTTTATACAATGAAAAACAAATATTGTCAATTTTGATATCTTATCTATTTCGTTTTCATTCCCTGACATTGTCCAGTTTTCTTTCATAAAAGAAACAGTCTGCTATACTTTATATAACAGATATAATACAAAAGACTATTATTTTATAATTAAGTGTTTTATTAAGAACTGGTCTACATTTATTTGATCAGTGATATATCTTAAACATAAGCTTACTCCACTTTCAAAGTTAAACATTTTTTAGGTTCCTATTGTACTTCATGTCACCTCTATAAGATATATATATATATATGTCGATAATTGCTTTATGAATTCAAATAAATATCCAAGAAAATGTTACAATAGCCTCCTTGTTTTATTTTAAAACATTTTCAGATTGTCCACATTTTTTGTCATGAAAAATGTATTACATATAATGGACGGAAGAAATATATATTTTGAGATGTCAATGAAATTATCATTCTTGTAGATATACCTCCACGGTGTACTGCAACAGTTACAAAATCATGTCGTTTTTCTTCATCGTTTTACTTTGTTGTTCTATTTCATTAAATACCTGATCAATTCTCGAGAAAAAAATGTATCTGTTGACCAGGACTATAGGACAGGAGTGAATTTAGATTCACATCAGGTTTTAGAGGCTCCAGAAGAAATTAATAATATAGACTTACATGTCAGCAACATGTTTTTAAATGCATTTATTCATCTTGAGGTGGAACGAATCCTTTACTATGCTTCATGGTCAGGGAACATGCTGGGTGTCTGTGGCTCTGAGGCCAAATATAGAGGAGGACTGCCCTCTACAGGTGACTTAACAAACTGGAAGAGGTGAACAAGCGTACCAATAAAAGAGGAAATATTTGTACTGTACTGTGTGATTTAACCTTAATGCTCAGCGTGCGTGTGTGTGTGTATTTGTGTGTGTGTGTGTGTGTGTGTGTGTGTGAGTGTCTTTGTGTGTGTCTGTGTTTTAGAAAGGAAATGCTCTATTACAACCGTTCAACACCCACAAGGGAAAGAGGGAGTAAAACAGTAACAAGTAGCAGGTACTTGCCTCAGTAAAAGGCGACATGCTTCTCTCTGTATTAATCCTACGCCCTCTAGTTGATGTAGTAATTATGACAGGAGGAGTAAAGAAGAAAGCTCTGTGATAGACAGACAAACGGACATGGTCCACATACTTCACACAGGAGATCAGTGTTTGTTTCCAGCTTGTTTGTGGAATCAACTTTCTCCAAATCAGACAAACTAACCTTAGTTGAAAGTCAAATGTCACTGTAAAAAATATATGTTTTATTTATTTATTAAAGTAGTGTTGGTTCAAATTTAGTTTATTCTAGATTGTATATCATCTTATAACTTATTCTCTTTTAACTTTTTATCTTGTCTTTATGTCAAGGAGAATCCTCAAAAACCATTTCACTGCACGTCCTACTTTGTATGGTTGGTGTATGTCATGTTATGTTGTGATTTTTGTGTGCTTTTAGTT
This sequence comes from Pseudopleuronectes americanus, assembly GCA_038501795.1. Lineage (NCBI taxonomy): Eukaryota > Metazoa > Chordata > Actinopteri > Pleuronectiformes > Pleuronectidae > Pseudopleuronectes > Pseudopleuronectes americanus. Next base: position 1,990,439 of record CM076739.1, on the reverse strand, counting down.
TGAAATGGACTGGTTTATGCTTTTACTGCTGTTGCTATTCTTCCCTTAAAGAAGCAAAGATATCTACCTGTCGACCATTGGGGCAGCTAGTAAGAGGCCCTACAGGTGCCAAAGAGAGGAAGTGAATGGACTGAGAGAATGAGTAAAGTCAGCAAGTGACCATGGGAGGAGAGATAGAGGAAAGACGTGGTGTGGACAGGATGCTAAAGGAGAGAGACCCAAGAATTTGGGTTAATGTAATTTATGTGCACACAAATCATACCCTCCTCCCATGTTACAGTGGTCCTATTGTGAAAAAAAATGGTTTTCCAGTAACAGGAAGACAACTTTGAGTTAATGCAAATGAGCTTGCACTCGTCAACCATTGTGTCAACAGTTTGTGTTTGTCCTTGACCTGCTCCGCAAATAAATGGTTTCCCCAGTTTGGTGTGAAAGAAGCTGACCCCATCCAACGTCTACGGGATGAGCTGGAAAAATTAATAGAAAAGAGGTCGCGCCGCTGGTTGGAAGGGAAACAGCCACAAATATGTTGACCATAGTTGAATGACTAGTAAAAGGTCTGTGTTTGCTAATGCTGGCCTTTCTTTTGATCCGGATTTACGGATGGAGGCAGGAGACACGTCTGACGGAAATCATCACGAGACAAAATTCCTAAATCCTGAGTTCCCCATCTTATACCACCAGTCCAGTGCTGGCTTCATCCCTTGTAGTTAGATTTATTGGATTTTATTTGTCCAGGTTGTGACAGAGCAATCTGGGAAACACTGAATACTCTCCATTTCCTGTGAGATGTAGCAATTCTCAAACTCAGAATTAAAGATAGAAATGAAGAAATAATCCAGAACAAAACTGACTGTGGAATCGATGGACTGAGTAGTGGGGGTCAAGATAGATTTGAGGAGATGATTACCCATTCAGGGGAGAAAACTTCCAATAAATCAGCGTCACTCCTTTTAGAAAATGTTCTGTGATTACATATGTTGATTGACTAAATTAATAATGAGTGATTCAATTTCGTCCTCAGTCGTTCATTTGTCTAAGAATCTGGGGGGTGTATTATATTTCTTTCAGCTATTTTAACCATTCTGTAATAATTATAAATGATCATTTTAATTATTAATTGGGAGTGTGGAGACTTGAGCACTTTGTTGATACTCTCACGATGACACCATTTCTTATTTTATTGTTGTTTGCACTACAGTGTGTTTTAGTACAGGACTTAGACATAAGTGACATAGTGTAGTGCAATAACAGAGTACTTTTATTTAGTTACTGTAGTCAGGTACATTTTTCATGTATCTGTACTTTACTTTAGCAGATTTATTTTCAGGTAGTTTTTACTTTTACTCGACAACATATGAGGAAATATCTCTACTATACTCTACAAGATTTTAATCATGAATTGCATTAAATGTTCACATTATATATTTAGAGTAAATATATTTATAATTAAAAGTAATCAATAACAAGTGAGGGAATTAATCCCCACAAGAGTGGGTAGGTAACATAAAACCCAAATCACTGATGAAGAAATATCTGAAATAGATTCCACCACCTAAACTCAGCAATAATGATGTATTTTTTATATGGTATAGGAGATACTTTTAATAAGTATATTCAAGATAGAAAACTGAATGTGTTACTTTTACTCAGGAGGTTTTCATGGATTTATGAAATCTTGAATTAGAGGTTTATAATCTTGAACACTGCAGCATCACTCCAAAGCCGACAACCCACATCGGCTGTCGGCTTTGTGTGTTCAAAAAGTCCTGCCCTCAAACCCATGATCTACTGCTAAAGTACTTTCTTTTTCTTTTGTTCGAAGGTAAAAGCAAAGGATGAATAAAAGGAAGAAATAGATGAGGAAAAAAGAAAAGAGGCTCGGACTCGGAGAGCAGAGAAGATGGATGAGCGGAGGCCTCAAACTCCTCCACTTCCTCTCGCTCTAATATCTATTACACATTACGACACACACACCCACACGCACACACACCCACATACGCACACAGTGTATTAGCGTCAGAGCCATGCAGACAGACAGAGAGCACTAATGAACGAGTGGATGTTCTCAAGCCGAATTCTTTTCACCCAGCAACTGACGCACACACACTTCATATTACTCTCTACAATGTTCATTTTGTCGTCTCAACCTCTCCTTCACAACGGCGTCCAAATCCATTCATCTTTACTTCATCCCTCCATCATGGGTTGGATGTCCGTGGCTATTTGTGGCCATTGGTCAGGTGGCATCCTGTCGTCACTCTGTCCACTTCCTGTCTGTCGTCACAATGAACAACAGCAGAAAAGACAAAAACCTTCTCTCGGCCTTTTGTCATTTGGACACGACTTCTCAGCCTTTCTGTGCCCTTTGATGTGCATACCACGCTTCTTTTTACAATGTGTGTGGACGTGTGTGTGTGTGGTGTGTGTGTGTGTGTGTGTGTGTTTGTGTGTGTGTGTGTGTGTGTGTGTGCCGCTCATCCTTTCTTTCAGGTTCAAACATAAGTTTACCATGTCGTTTTCTGTGTTTGAATGTTGAGTTTGTGAGCCGTGTGTGTGTGTGGTGTGTGTGTGCAGTCAGTGTGGCTCCAGGCCCTCATGCGTCAGAGGGCCTTTTTCTTTCTGTGGCCCCTGAGCAAACATATTAAGAACTACCTTATCACTGCTTATACAGCCAGGGCCACACACACAAAAATGCACACATTAAATACAGGCCTAAGTACACACCACATTCACAAAAAGACAGATTTGACTCCAAACACACAAAGTTCGCCGCCAAACTCCCCAAATGTCGCAGGTCCGTGTGGAGGCGGGAAAAAGGCGGTGCTAGGGAGTCTTCCAGGGCAGTCATTGGTGGATAATGAGCCATCAGTCACATGTTTAGGGGCAAATTCTGCTTTATAAAGGCGAGACAGGTCGTTTACAGTCGGTAGGAACGTGTTGGACACAGCCTTGACAAGCCTTCTTCAAGAGGCGCATCCGTGTAAAGTGAAGGGACAGACTCGTTTTGTTATACAGTTGTTATTTGACTGGAAAGTTGTTGAGAAGACGTGGAGGTAAAGTAGACGAAAACCTGTATCGGTTGAAGAACAGAAGGAAACCCTATCACAACGGAGAAGGATCCTTGTTGTACCCCATTCAAATTAGCTGAACTCTAAACTCTAAAAGAAGACACCATTTCAGAGAAGGAGAAATACAAGCTGCAGACCAACCTTTAAAATCATCTTAGCTGTTTGTCTAAACCTTCTGCAAGATCTGCAAACGTCTGGCAGGCACAGGATCCACACGAGACGCACACTCACAGCGCCCATACAACAACTCGCGTCCGTCGTCCCGGATACGCCTCCCGACACGCCCTAAGGAGAGAAACAACACATACTGAGATCCCTTCTCAAGACACCCCACACACACACAACACCACACATTTCCCCACACACATCCACTCCACTGGAGGGACGTACATGGTGCACGTGGGGTGGTAGGAGGGGGGCACTCCGTGACGTTGGGGGATGAGGGGCTGGGGGGGGGGTTTTGAGGAAATAACCCATAACTCAAATGCCTCTCTCCTCCTATCTCCATCGAGCGGACAACAGCGATGGTGTGGTCACGAGAGGACACATATATCTACTCATCTACGCGCGAAGTTCGACGGGCCGGCGGCTCGTTATTTCCATAGGGTCAAAAACTGCCACACACAAAACACAAGGGTACAAATGTCAAGAGGGGTGATCTCTATATTGTGTGTAATAACACACTATACACACACACCTTTCCTATTACACACGGATAGACGTTGGAGGTAGCTAGGGAGCGAAGGGTTATCTCATTCTACTAGTGTTATGGTAGAGTTACACACACACACATCTCTAGTAGCACACAAGAGTCGGATAGACACACACTATCTCTCTCTCTCTCTAACAGGAGGGTATTGGGTGGGGAGTGCGAGCGAGTGCGAAAATTATCTCTCTATCACACACACGATCTGTAGGGAGAGTGACACCATCTAAACTGCAGGTATCTCACACATATTTTTATATATAAGAGATAAATGATCGCAGTGCTGATGAGCGTATCTCTGTTGGATAGGTGAGATGAGAGTGAGCGCGAGCGAGCGATTGAGAGTGAGGAACAGTCACAGACCTATGACATAATATGAGTGTGCGCGATGAATCATACAAGGGATATATTTAGATCTAGGTAAGTCATATAGTGCGTCAGATTATACGATGAGATGAATACACACACATCTCGGTGGGAGGGAACATGATAAGAGGACGAAAGGGACAGATTAAAGGGTGGATTGTGAGTGGGTTTGTGTGATTGTGAGAGGGGGGGGAGGGGGTGGTCAGTTTTAATGTAGAGAGGGTGGTGATCAAATTAGAGTGGGGGTGGGGGAGGGTAGGAAGGGGGGGTGGGGTTGGTAGAAGTGATTGTGTGTTGGGGTGAGGGTAGTGGGTTTGATATGCGAGTGCGATTATACAACACACACAACACACAGGGTGTGAATATAATAACAAGTATTATATGGGGGGGACAGGGTGTTTTGGTATGGTTGTGGTTCAAATTATTGTGGAGTTATGTAAGACTGTTTATGGAGGAAAGTTAAAGGAAAATATGAGATGTTATCAGAAAATTGATATTTGGGGAGGTACAATATTATATAGTTTTTTATAGGTGTGAGCATGTACACACACAGTGAGCGTGATAATGTATATGCTTTGGGCGACAGTGAGAGAGTGGAGTGTGGTCTCTATCTAGAGCGAGAGTCTCTATCTCTCTCTCTATGTGATATTGATTTAGCACAATCTAGGTTGTGTTGTGAGGTGATTTGTTGATTGGTGTTTTGGAGGATGGGGTGGGAGGAGGGGAATAGTGTGCTATATGCGACACACACATGCGAGAAATAACAGAGTACTTAAAATTTAAATAATCTCTACTAACTACTCTATAAAGTATCCTCTAAATAGTATGATAACGTGTTATGGCAATGGAGATAGATGGAGTGAGACAGATGTTATAACTATAATAAATCTATAGTGTAGGATACACAACACACTAATGGATGACTACTGTAGAGAAACACACACACACAACACAACACACATTGATGTAGAATAAATATGAGATGTATTGCGGAGTGGCGAGAGCGTCTATATACAGGAAAGACGGGAGGCGGGAGGGTGAATTATCTCTATCAACATATTATTAGATCCTAGCATATGGGTTGGGTAAAATCTATCTCTCTATATATCTATATATATAGCGGGGGTTGGGTGGTATATATGAGGGAGGAGAGTGGTGGGGGGGGATGGGTAAAGGGTGGCGTGTGATATAGACGGTGTGAGTGAGGTATGGAGAGAGAGTTGATTATGTAGTAGTATCTCTTGTTGTTATCTATATATTTGATGAATTAGAATGATTGAGCGTTTAGGATGTGAGTGAAAGACAAACGTTATAGTATTTAATTTTTGTTTAGAGGTGTAGTTATGACTATATATATATTTGGAATTGTGAGAGTGGAGGAATGGACACATCACAAAATGTATATAATTTGAGAGGTCTAAATAAAAAATCTTAATTTGAGAGAAAAAATATCATATTATAAATTGTATAGTTCTGGTTGTGAGGGATATATATTTTTGGATTGTATAATACATATATATATGGCGCGTGTGCTGAGAGAGTATTATATGTAGGGGTGGGTGATTACCTTTCTCTATAAATGGTGGGTAAGTTGGTGGTGGTTGGTGGGGAAGGGTGAGGGAATATAGATGTGTGAGAGAGAGTGTGTGTGTGATAGGTGGGATAGGTGATGTTAGAATGGTTGAAGTGTGAGTTTAAAGATTTTAAGACATTCTCTATACTCAGAGTGTGATGCTAGAAGATAAAGGTGAGTTCTTTTCTGATGAGTACTGGATAGACTGACTATATGTGAGAGTGGGTACATGACATAGTAAGTATCTATTGGTCTTGAGTATGGGTAGTGCGATGGGTGAGTGTGAGTACACATAAAAAGATGAGATGGTGAGGGAAATTTAAAGTGGGTTATATAGTAGGTTTTTATATGGATATTGATGTGTGTGAGGAGTGTGTAGTTATAATGGGGTGTGTATATGGACCTATAGGTTGAGATATTAGATATGGAGTGTCGAGTGAGAGTGTGATGGTGGACTAATGGTTGGATATGTGAGATTTGATATATAGAGGATGTGTTGGAGAGTGTGTGGGGTGGGGGGAGTTGTTTCTATGTGGATTATTTTGTTAGAGAGTGAGATTGTATGGATAGAAGGTTTGACAACTGTGTACTTTATAAGGGTGTGTGTGGTTTATGTGAACAGAGCACACACATGGTTGGAGAGAGAGTGAGTTGTATATTGATTAGGTGAGAGTGGTGTGTGAGGGTTGTGTGTGTGTTTCTTAGAGAGAGTAAGAGATGTGGGTTATATATGTTTGATGAGTGTAAGGGGGTGGATTAGTTTTATATTATATATTATCTCTTTATATTAAATTTTTTTAATGATGAGAAGAGTCTATTTTTTGTTTTTAGTTAGTGTATTAGGTTGACAGAGAGAGAGAGTGTGATGTGGAGATGTGAGAGTGTGGAGATTTAGTTGGATTGAATAGATTGATAATGAAGACAGAATATAATAGGAAATGAAATGTGTGAGTGAGAGAGTAGATAGGTGGTTATATGTGTGATCTATTTTGAGTCATAGTATTGAGAGAGATGGTATCATATATGGTGAGAGATTATTTAAATGGTTTGAGAGTGTGGTTTGTGTGAGAGAGAGCGAGATGAGGTGTAGGTATGTGTAATCTATCTAATCATTTATGGTTCACATACAGATAATTTGGTAAGATGAGAGGACACATCTATGAGACACATCTATATACGTGGGGGATATATATACTAATATCTCTACTTGTATATCTTAGTGGAGAGAGTGTTGTGAGTGAGGATAGATGTATGTTTGTTATGTTGTGTTTTTTTTTATAAATAATATAATATCATGGTTTGTTGGAGGAAAAATCTATTATCACGGTATATATTATGAGTTAAGTTGACATCTGAGAGAGAGAGACTCTAGATATTCATCAGCGTATATCTCTTGAATGAAGTTTGTGTTGTGTGTAGAGAATGGGTATATCTCTATATATGGAGAGGGGAGTGCGAGTATCTAATAGATGTGAGAGAGGATGTGGTGGATGTCTATGAGAGGATGAGTGAGAGAGAGAGTTGTTTTGGTGTTGAGTGTGTGTGAAGAGTATCATACACACACACATCTACTATACTGAAAGTAGTTTGGGGGTATGAGAGGGGATGGTCGATGGTAATGGGAGGAGGTATAAAGTGAGACTCTATCTGTTCTCCTCACTTGTGGTGAGGGTAGAGAGGATCTTGAGAGAGTCGACACATATATCACAGTGATGAGAGACACATACATTGTTATATAGTTGTGATTCATTAAGTTTTATTATTGATGTTTGTGAAGTCTCTCTATCTCTATCTTGATTGACACAGGACAGTGGTGAGTGTAATTTGAATTGAGATTTAGGAATAAATGGAGGGTGTTTTTTTTGAGCATCGTTCTTTGGAGATTAATATATCAATAAAGGGAAGAGAGTTATGGGAGGAGATTATGCGAAGTATACACACTATATATTATCTGCGATGAGAGAAGTAGAGCGTTTTGATAGTGGTTTCGATAATATGTCTGTGTGTGTTGAGGTTTTTTAGAGTATAAGAGAGTCTATATATATGATCTTAAAGAGTTATACATCTATATATCTCATATAATATTGAGATTGTAGTGAGTTGTAGTTTAGGGAGGGGGTTAGTAGTAAATAGACATATGGTGAAATATTAGGGGGGGGGGTTATTTTTGATTTTTTTTTTGTTTTGGATGTTAAGTTGTTAGGGAAGGATTATGTAAGGGTAGTCTGGGTGTGGGGGGAGGGGATTTTGTGGTGTTGATTTTTGATGTTAGTTATTAGAGTAATTGCGTAATTTTATGGGGTGGTGTTTTTTAATTTAATTATAATATCTATATGAAATTAAAGTCTTGTCCAAGAGTTCTCTTCTACACTAACCCAAAAATTAATACTTGACATTTCCCCAAGAGGCATAAGACGAACTTAATTTTTTCATTAAGGGATTAACGCTTGATCAAATGTTATGCTGGTTTCCAACCTAGAGCATGATATGATGTAAGCAGGGCCAGTTCTGTGGGAGAGGGGGAGAGCCTCCTAGTGGATATTTAGGATCAAAGTACAGAATGACTCAAATAACCCTAACCCGATACAACAGAAAAAAACAGAACATTCACGCCTCGTGCTTTTCTTCTGTTGCTGCTGTGTTTGAAGCACCTCCATGTTGAGGCAGGGCTGAAGCCCACCACTGCACCCCCGGCAGACAGCACTGCGTCCAGAGCCAGTTCGGACGCCATCGTGCCCAGCCTGACTGGTCGCAACTTCAAGAAGTCCCTCCCGCCACAGAACAAGAAGACTAACAAAAGAGGTGAAAGTTCATCTTATATCCTTATGTAGCAGGAGCGTGACATGATTCATGGTGAGGGAAATTTGCTCAACGAAAAGCATTTTTGCCAGAGTGGGTCAGAAACTATAAAGAGAACTGGAAAATTGTACTCAAGTAAAAGCATTGTTACTTTAAAGACATTTAACTTTCAAGAAGAAAATGTAGTAAAAGTGAAATTACTTTAACAAAATCAAGTCAGTTAAGATGATCTCTGAGCTAACAGTCACATTTTAAACCACAGCTGTCAAATTTAAGGACTTACACAACAAGACCAAAGCTCCAACGAAACGGACCAAAAGTGAAGCCAGAGCTTCTTGATCACCCCCTGGTGGCTGGCTGCAGTAAGGCTCGTTAGCTAGGATAGCCAAGCTAACGAGTCAGAATACAAATCATATAACATGTTCTAAAAGACAGTTTTTTGTCATTTACAGTAGTTCGTATCACACTGATGTTTGTTCAAGAGCAAATTGTACTTATGTTTCCTATCAAAAGTGTTTAAGTACACACAGTTGGCTTTGTTACAGCTACAGAAGTAAATGTAACTCATTACTTTCCCCACTTATTGCCCGTGGGCTGCCCCAGGGGTCGGACTATACCAATTTGTGCATCTCAGTGCCCCTCAGGTTGTGTCTGTGTATTCGTCGTGGCAGTGCCTCTTTTTCCTTAAAGAGGCTTTTCAACTCTTCTGTGTATCTTATGTATGTACCTGATTACAATCAATCAATCATAAATATCACACCTTATAACCTTATTTTATTCACCTTTTCAAGCACCAGTCAAAATATATGAATAACTGTTTTTATTGTGGGTACTTGGATATGATGTAGTAGGTTGTGAAACTGTCTTTTAATGTTCTCTTTTTTCTTTTGTGTCTTCAACAGTGTGTTTCTGGAAATACTGCTCCCAGAACTGACCACCTCCCAGCCAGGCTTTACCTTTCAGCTGTTGGTCCACTTTTGAGTCTTCCTCACCCTCCTATCACTATCCATCCATCCATCCATCCATCCATCCATCCATCTGTCCTTCAGCCCAATGAACCACCTAATAGAAAGCGCTTCCAAATGTCACAATACTAAATTAAATATTCTAGCCATCATATGATCTAGGCACTGTCATACACTACAATTGTATGATGCAGATATCTTTCATAAATCCATTTTAACAGCTCTTGGTTCCATATTCTACATTTCTCTTAATGTCAATATGCTCAAAGTAAGATCATTTTCACAAACATGGTGTTTATCTGGCAGGCTTACAGGTGAAAGTTTGTTAATGGAATATAAATAATTTTTGTGGACCGTTGCAATTCAAATTAATTTAGAATAATAAGTTGTCACTTCAGCTGTAATGCAACCGCATCACAAGTTATGTCATTAATAATTCAATGGAAAAAAAATTCAGAAGCTATGAGATCAGTACTCATTTACATGATGGTGTTGGTTCGCATCCAGTTCAGTGATGCTTGCCATAGTCCCATAGTCTTCACGGCAAATAGGAGTTTTGCTAAGTTTGCCATAATATAATGCACATCTGCCACCATAACCTATTGATTAATATGTATTATCTTGTTTTGGTTTCCAAAACGGCAGCTGTAATACACTATGGCTTGTTAAACAGACATTACTGCATAAATATGTGCAACCAGCAGCTTGAGAGCAATATGGAGGATGTCAGTAACTTGTGGATTTGTTTTATTTGGATGAAAATGTGAAGATATGTATCTAACAGATGCATCCAAAAATACGAGTATCGGCGTCGGCCTTCAGCAGCTGGACGTGCTTGAGCTGTGGTTTCACACATCCCTTCATACATCCGCATTCATCCCTCCGTCTCCTCTCCTCTCCTCTGTCTCTCCTCTGACCTCTGAGTGCTAAGAGACTGTCGCCATGGTATCAGAGAGGCCTGTGCCCTCCCTCCAACACCGGCGCCAGCCTCGACTCAGACCTTTTCATTCACTCATTAATTAACACGACTGACCAATCGAAGAAGACGATGTGCGCTGGTGGCCCGGCGCATGAATGCCTGTTAACCCTCTCTTTTCCCCTTTGAGACAAACACACGTCGGTTTTTTTTGTGTGTGCGCAAATTTCAAAATAAAGTTCATCGCTGGCATGGCAAAACCCCGCTGTCACAATAAAGATTGATATTTTATTTTTCTACAATGACACTCTTGTTAGTTGTTCATTATGCAGACAGGTCACATGACAAGTAAGAATAATAATGAGATTTAATTTTAAACGTCAGCTTCCTTTACAGTGTTTTATTGCTTAGAGAAGAATATTCTTTTGACAATTTTGTCTGACCCCAGAAAATGGTCATGAAAATAAGATGATGTATTCAACGGAGTGGGGGTTCTGAAACTAAACAAATTTGTATGTTTTAATCTATTTTGGATACTCATCAAGTTTCAAGTTTGACTCTTTGTTTTGTAGAAATATAGAAACAACTATATATATACCTTGTTATTTCAACTAGACAAGTATTTTCAAATAATTCAGCACATGGCATCTGTACAAAATAAAACTACTGCAAAATTATCTGTAACATGGACCTCACATCACCAAAGACTATAACAGCAATATATTGCTCCATTTAAGTATTGAAATAAGAACCTGTGGTTTTCATCTAAATCAGCTCTTCCACTGGACTATAACTCTGATTGGACATTGATGGATGAACTCTGGGTAATCCATTTATTTCCCAAACTGTAGATTTATTGTGTTATGTGCCGCACCTCTGAAGTCGAGGTATTTGAAGTGTGGCTTTACACAGTGTTATTAGTCTCGACGCGGAAGAAACAGTGGGGCATTCTTCCTGCGGATGTTTCTATGGTAATTGAGCTGTATGTGTTTGCTGTCCGGGTGTGTAAACTCTGGGTCATTACATTCGGGGGGGGGGTTTCAACAGAGGTCACTTATCACTGTTGCCCAGGTGATGAGTGCGTGAGTATGCACATGCTCGTGTCTTTACACATGTGTAAAATGTGTTAACCATACCTTCTCTTGCATATACAATTATTTTGGATTCTTTGAGCAAGGAGTCATGAAGTATTGGTTTTAAGAATATGTGATAAAAACCTTTACAAAAAAACGTACCTTTAGTAACTACAGTATTCACAAAGTATTAGTACACATCATAGTTGAAAGCAGTAAAAAGTTTGTTTAAGGTATTATTATTCCATCGGCACATCCATGCCTCCATACTTTCACCTTCATAGGGTTTGAGTCCTGAGGTAACTCTAATCTTGGTCCAGTAAACTTTGAGATTCTAACCTTGTCTTGCCACTCTGCTCCTGTGTGTGTGTGTTTGTGTGTGTGTGTGTTTGTATGTGTGTGTGCGTGTGTGTGTGTGTGTGTGTGGAGAGTTCTGCGACATCATCTCAATCCATTTGTGTGCTATCAGGTTTGTAAATGTGTAATAGAATCATCACATGCATGCTGAGATTTGCTAATACGTGCAGGGATCTGCAAATGCACTTTTAGAATATGTGTGAGCATGATCAGATTTTTCAACATGTTATGAGATTTTTGCAACCGTAGACAAATCTGCAAATGTCTGCATAGATCTATAAATATGTAGGGAAAATCATTCAGTTTACACGTCTACAAATCTGATGATATACACACAGAAACACACAGAATGTGGTATGCACATTGTTTTAATTCAACCTAAATTTGAAGCAACTGCTGATCCGATAACATGATGACAGTACTGCAAGTCACCACTGAGAGGCGCCCACGAGTCATTGACATGTCTCAACTTTGGTGTTACACTCAACGTCATAATTTTACACTAAATTTTTTGAACTTCTAACAATAAGCGTAATTTTCGTGTATGTACACCAATTATTCGTGTGGCATGGTCACGTCATTTAGAATTCCCATAAAATGATTAAGAAAGACACACCGGGAATCATTGAAGACAACTCACACAGTGATAAAATCAATATTTATTAAAGATTATCCCCCCCAGAGAGGATTTAAGGCCAGAACCCAGCACATGGCATAAGGGTTAGTAAATGTTGGACTGTAATGTTGAATTAAAAAAAAGGACAAACCTTTACAAGTTGTCTGAATCAGATTTTGTGGTTTTGGGGAGGATTTCTCCTTCATTCTTGATTTTGACATCCCCAAAATACTTTCATTTAAATGTAAAATTGGCCAAATTTTATTTTGTTTAAACACAGCAAACAAAATTAGTAATTTTTAATAAATCTAATACATCTCTGCAGTCCCCACAATGCAATGCTTTCTCTACAAGACATTATGAGTTACGTATCATGTCCTAATTAGCTTCCTTTTAAATATTATGTCATTTAATACTCATAGAGACATTAGTATTTTGCATGTACCACTTCTATAATGCAGTTATTTGATTGACAGTGAAATAGTTTATATTTGAATGAGACTGAGAAAAGGCTGGAACATAATTATATAACCAGTGTTCATTGACTGCTGGGACAAAGTTAGTAGCTGTTAAAACTCATATCACACAGAAAAGTCTGAAAACATACGATTCTAAATTGATCGCAGGCGCGAATGTGAGCGCGACTGAATTTGAAGCAGAACTGGCGACAACAGTGTGAATAGCCGACTCCCATTGCACGTATATATATATATATATATATATATTTTCAAATTTAGAGACAAAGTGTTAATCAAAGGGATTGCTAAAAGTTGATTTTGAGTAATAGTGCTGTATAAGTGTGCTACTTCTTTTGTTTCTCGCAGTGAACCTGGTCCTGCCATCGTCTGAAAAGTGAATCAAAAGGGAATCAGGAATTAATTCTGCAAGCAGATCTCTAATTTATAGATTACTTGCAGGATGATTAGCATAAAGATACTTCAGATCACGGTGCAACCCAACCTGTGAGAGCACACACACACACACACACACACACACACACAGGTACAATCAGCATACATAGATGTTTTGTTGCTTCTGCATCTCTTCATCTTCCTGACATCTTCACCCAGACACCTTACAGTCATATTTCTGTCTGTTCTACTTGTCTTTATTTCTAATTTCTAGGTGCATTTCACGTTTGCTGTTGTAACAATTTGCTGAGAGACCTTCTGCTTTTTCATTCCTCCCTGTTTTATTGCATTCATCCATCTCCATTCTTTCCTTCCTCTCCTTATTTGATCTGCTTTGCCACATCCAGGTAGGCAAATTCGATCTCCCGCTCGGCGGGGCACGTGCTGGTGAGCTCCTCCCTCTGATAGGCGCAGTTGAGATACCGCCACACCCCCGTCATCTCCGCCGGGATCTCAAATCCGCGGTACTTCTTAGCTACGACCTAGAAACAGAACAACGGGGACAGAATGGAGTTGAAGGGAGATGGGAACAGTCCAAATACTCTCAAACTGCACACAGGTTATCTGGAGGTGGAGCTGACAAATGAAAATGAGGCTGAACCTTGAGGATGTGTAGTTTAGGAAGGAGGTTGCAGTCAGCCAGGGTGAGCTCAGCCCCGTCTAGGAAGCTCCTGGAAGACTCGGGCAGGTCGCCTGGGGCGTAAGCATCGATCTCCTCAGGCAGGGGAGTCCGAAGGAAGTCATCAAGACGCCGAAGAGACTTTAGCAAGGCTTTCTCTAAGGCTGGATGGATTCACAGAGGTACGGAGAAAAAGAGAAGTGGACAAATGGCGAAATCATTCTAGGTCTCAAGCCCAAAACACCGTTAAGTAAACATCTCTATATAATTGTCTGTTACCGTCGTTGGTGTCTTTTCTCGGGTTTTTGATGTAAGCCGAGAACTTTGCAAACACGTCGATGCCGGCTGTGTTGGCCTCTCGATGTTTGGGAGCCAGTCTGGGGTAGCTAGCATTAAACAAACATCAGAGAGTCATTCTCAAGCTTCTATCATTGAGGCTCATTTGCAGTACTGTACTGATATAGTGGGAAATTACTTGAGTGTAAGAATAATACATTTGAAATCATAGGTATGGTTTGAAGTAGGCAAAATGTGGTGCAAGCAATAAAGGTGGTTACAGTGAAAGATTTTGTAAGGACTTGGCCTAAAAACAACCGGAAAAGATTAACTGTGTGTGTCTCAGGAACAAATGTTATTTGGATTTTCCTGAAAATGCATCCAACTCCAGGGCTAAAATGTCCTCAAATAACAACCTAAACATATGTCATGGTCATATGTCCCTACACTGTGATCTGTTTAAAGCCCCTAACCGATATCTGGCAGCTTATTTGTCACCTTACGTGTTTGTTTTTTTATAATTTAAGTTACAAAGACAGAAACTGGAAAACAGAATGAATTATTTTTGTCGGGACAGAGGTGAAACTGGGGATTCATAGAGTGGGGGCAAGACCATTCCCATTATAGGATAAAACTGATCACTCTGAATATATTTGGATTGATTAATCACGAGGCCTCCCTCTGAGGGGATGAGTGACCCAAACTGAGCAGATCCTCACACTGAGCCCTCAAATGTGCATTCATCTTTGTAATGAGGGATTTATGGTCTTCAAGCTACAGTCTGATCACATCCTGCATTTACATTCTCAGTCAGAGTTGATTGGGTGAATTGATGATTGGATGTTAAATGCTTTATTTGTTATGTTATGAATCATCTGCCATGTCTCTGCTCCACTCATTTATTCAGATTTTTAACCCGTCTGAATACACCATGTGTGTTTGTGTACCGCGGGGGGGTCAGCTTCTCCTCCAGGAACTCCTCGATCATGTTGACGTCCACCTTGACCTCGCCGTTGAAGGTCACAAACGGAGGGTTGGTTCCTGGAGCGAGGTCCTGCAGGTCAGCCGGCTTCCTGAAAAATGTAAAACACACACGATCACAAAGTTTGCGATGATAACATTTTTGACTCACTTTTTTCTGTTATTTTATATATTAATAATTCTCTCGTAAGATTAGGAGTGCATGTTTAGATAGATAGATTACCGTTTGAGGTCGACAGTGGTGACGTTGAAGATGACTCCTTTAAGCCACAGGATCATGAAGAGTCTCTGGGAGAATGGACAGTTACCAATGCTCTCCCCGTCACTTCCTGCCTACACACACACACACACACACACACACACACACACACACACACACACACATGCATACACGTAGAGACACACACACACATGCACACACACACATGCCAGTTCAGAAAAAGAGCATGTTTTAGATCATCTTCAAATCCTGAGTGTCAGAGCCTCAAATTATCGACAGAATGAGTAAGAATATATAAAAACAATGCATAAGATAATGAAGCTATACAGAAGGCCATCCCAGAAATATTAAATATTAAATAATTCATTCTCCCTTTTATGTTTGTACCATCAGACAATAAGTGAGGCTCCACCGGCAATCGCAAACACAGATTCTTTTGACAGACCCACACACTGAAGAGTGTGAGTCCATCAGCCATCTTGGTTATGTAAGTGGATGGGGAAGCAACTGCATTTGCAAACTTGTGAACCTGAATGGAGAAGATGTTCTCTGTGCTTGCATGGCAGAGAGAGCATAAACACAAGAGGCATAAGATAATTTGTACTCAAATTAGCAACATTAGCTTGTTAAGAAGGATTTGATAACAACACTGCCCTGTCAGACTCCAAACACTATGCCTGAAGGTGCTGTACACACAGTTTACTACATGTGAGTACCTGAATACCTGAAGTATCCAAAAAACAAATGTTTTGTAGTGACTGACATCATTATCATGACGTGAAGAACACAGCAATCAGAATTAGAATCAGAACCTTGTTTACACACACAAGGAATTTGCTGTGGTGTATTTGTCCAAGTATAAATATAAAGAATATAGTTAAAAAATACTATAAGCGAGGACACCGGACCAGAGGCTGATTGACCACCACAGACATCACAATTGTGAACACCACAGCTAGTCACAGCTTCCACTGGACAGGGGCCAGAGGTCATCGACCACTGAGTCAGACCCCTTCCGCCATATCCCCCACACTTGTTATCAACTTGGGTCACATGAAACCTGAGCCAACTATGTGGATGAAGCCCATGAGATGTAGTTAAAAGCTCAAAAAAAGGGTAGTAACTGTAGCTTGAGTTTAAGATTCTTTGGTTAACTATTGCTCCCAATGTTCAACATAGAAGTATGATCATTTAGCACCTGACCTGACACTGACTTTTCAAAAACAATG
This sequence comes from Pseudopleuronectes americanus, assembly GCA_038501795.1. Lineage (NCBI taxonomy): Eukaryota > Metazoa > Chordata > Actinopteri > Pleuronectiformes > Pleuronectidae > Pseudopleuronectes > Pseudopleuronectes americanus. The sequence goes on along the minus strand of CM076739.1, from coordinate 1,973,761 downwards.
CTTCAGGGAATATAATCAGGATGATGTACATATTTACAACATCACTTACCTTAACAAACAACTCAATGGTAGGAAAGCCAAGTTTTTTAACTGTTACGTCGTACCAGGACATGGTGGACAGTCCATGTGTCACACTTTAAATCACTCAAGAGACATTTTCTTAGCCTCCCAAGTATAATCCACGATTAATCCGTATCGCCCTCTTGGTCATCTTCTATTAAGCCACGAAAACAAAACACCAGTTCTACGTCTGTGTGTGTCTGTGACTCGTGGTCAAGTTTGTGTGAAGTTGGAAGGCGCAGAACAGAGGCTCACAATTTTTCAGAGAGGAGTGGGTGACAATGGAATCTCAACTCCAGCAAACACACACATACACACACACACACACACACACACACACACACACACACACACACACAAACTTGCAAATGGACCCATACCAGCGTTCCATCAGTCTGACATTATGCAGGATTCTAAATTCTTCTTTGCAGTCAGATCTGATCCTCCACTTGCTGCAGCCATTTTGTATTTTTTCTCATAAATCCTCTCCACAATAACTCTCCCAGATGACAAAATGTATGGTCCCACTAGGTCAACAGCAGGCCCAAGTGAATACAACACTGTTCAAGCCTTACAAGTTCCCACATCGATGAAGGCATCACCATTCTAGACTCTGCAGTTGGTGCAACAGCGAATGACTGATCATTGTTTAAGCTTGTACAACGGTAAGTGAATGCAACACTTCAGTACATAAACCATTCAAAGCAATTCAGTACCGATAACATTAGGGAATGGATCGGTTGTTCTGCTCTCTGCTGTCAAATCAATTCATGTTAAATTAAAATCCAGCTTTTTGGTAATTTAAACCATATTTTAAAAAATATGGTGGACTGAAAAACAATGTCTCTCATACCTTCGAGATATGGTCTCCACATACAGACAGAGATTTGGGGAATTAGCCAATAGATTAGATAAATACAGACTGACTCATTATTGGTCAAGCATTTGTATCTAGGAAATTTTGGCTTCACTTCTGGATAGTGAGAAGTAGTGGAGACGTGACGTCCATCTCCACATACAGTCTATGTCCTTGGACCTTTAATGGATCATTTGTCTCATTCCCAAATCTCTCTCTTTCCTCTGACCCCCCACAATTCTCACCTTCATTGCACCTCTTATTGTCATTTGAGTGGCCTTTCTTTTCCCTCTTTCCACCTTAATATACATACACTCCAATGGGTCATGACCAAAGGTAAAATGCCTCCTTGTTGCTCCCTTTATTTCAATCTCCTCTCAGAGTTCAATGCGAACCCGCCACACAATGCTTTTATTTATTTTCGGGGGCCTGCTGGGGGGTAAGGCTAAGTGCAGCTCAAAGGATCAACAGTAGACTGATTAACTGGAAACAGACGTGATTTTAATAATAGTCAAATAAAGGCCTTATATATTAATAAAACACTGAGGTATCATGGATTACTTGTTCTTTTTGTCCTTGTTGGGCCTGTTTACCGCCTGTCCGACATAATATAAAGGCAGTACTTATTTGGTGGAGGGCTTGTGTTGTTGCTGCACCGCTGTGTGACCAGACCTCTCAGCACCAAACAGCAGGGTAATCAGCTTGTGGAGTGAGAATGCAGAGATTAACCCTGCATGCTACTGGCAACAGCATAGAACTGTTGTACTATTCAGCCATGAGTACCTTGAACCTGGTTCCTTGGATACATCCTAGAGGCTGAAACTGTATAGTCTGTATTTATGATAATATCCATCTTAAAGGGAATTTTGTGCATCTTCCTATAAATGTATTGACTATTGGTCTTTTGTCTCAGCGGGAGTGAACAAAGCCAGTCTGAGCTGTGTACATTGAGGGCTTCTGAGTCCAAGAAACCCAGAAAGATGCTTGACCTTTTCCATAATAGTTCCGTCCACCTCAGTCTATGCTGCCAGCAGAGTCGCTGACAAAGGAAGCCATTGTTTGACTGTGAGCTCCCACAGAGAACAAGCTCGCTGTGTGTATGTGTGAAGCCGCTCTCAGATATTAGTGCATTTTTTTCTTGGTGTTAAACCTCTCTGCTGACCCTCAGATGGCTTTTATTCTCACCTCAGTTCGGAATGTGCTGCTTAATCACAGAGCAAAACCTGAAACGATCTATACATTAGCATTTATTGCAGAGGCTAGGGAAATATGATGGAGTATAGTGCATTCCAATTACTTTGTCCACTACTTTTAGAATTGCATGCGTGCAGCAATGTAGGATACCTTGCCAGATGGATTAGGATATCACTGTCTTAATGGGATAAGGTAAGCAGATCAAGATAGGTTGCCTCCCTCACTTGCTCTTTCTGTGTCGCACACACAAGCAAACACATAAACACACGCGAGCGCACGTAAACACACACAAACACACGCACCCACAAAACAAAGTTGACTATACTCCTAAAAATAACTACTACTCCTCAGAGAAAATATGCGGCATGAAACTTTCTGAAAAGTACTTACAGGGCTCCACACTTTTCATGGATACATGCTTGTCGGAAAAGAGTAGAGGTTTTTCCAACAAGAGCATTACTATTCAAAATATACATGAGAAGTGTACAGTATGTATAGTGTACAGCTGCTAGCCTTATGTGCCAGGGTTCTTTTTTTCAAAGGGCGTCCTGCAAGAGTGCTTGTCTGGGATCTTGTCCATTGGACCATAGCTTGGCCAAAGAATGGCCTAAGATGATGACGGTCTCTTGATAAATGTCACTCAAAGTACACTGGTCCAAAGCTGTTCATGTGCTGCTATTATCTGGCCTGAGGGCAGTCTAGTACAGCCTGGAGCAAGCTTACAGCTTGGGCCTGCATAGTGCCAAAAGGTACAAGTGCACCGACACTTACCCAGCTGGATACCAATGTTCTTTCAGAAATAACATAGTTACCAAACTGATTTCCTCGATGACTGAATATATCAAGGGGAGTACATGTCAGGTGTAGTGAGTGGATCCTGCATGACGCCCATTTATGAGTTTTTCAATCCACAGCATTCGGTTTTAGAAATGGACTATACCTGCAACACATCAACACAATTCATTATCGGTGAACCCAAGGGTTGTAGGTTACTGTGGTGTCAGTGTATGCTTGAGCATTGATGTGTATCAAAGTGGAATACAGGACTAATAAAAACTTCAAAAATTTGGCACTGGATTAGATAATGGTGGAACCCTCAGTTTTCAACCTAAAGTGTTATTGACTCAGGGTGGCCATTCGACATGCGTGCACAACTGAGTTTTAAAGAGGCTCATTACCTTGACATAGAGTGAGATCTCATAGTCCTGATCTTGGGGTGTTGTGCTGTTCCTGTGAACAGGAGAGAAAGGGCTGTTCATTCTCCTGTGGGGGATGTGCTTCACCTCCTCGCTCTTCTCCTCAGTAGTCTCCTCCCGCTGTGGGAAGTACGAATGGCCATCCTCGAGCAGCACCACTCGCTTTCTCTTCACATGCTCATCTCTCTTTTTGTGCAGGGATTCATCTTTTATCACTGACTTCAGCTCTTTAATCCAGTCCTCCCTCCTTAGCAGACTTTTCTCGTCCGGTGATGCTTCCTTCCTCCATTCCTTCCTTCCGCTGTCAGTGTCCCATTTGTCCTTTTTCACTGGCTTCAAATCTTTCCTCCAGTCTTTTACTTCTGGTGCTCTCTCGTCCTCAGGCTGATTTCTTCTCGGTGACAGCAATCTTGCTGTCCCCCATCCCTCTGTCCTGACTGGTTGTGGCTCGGGAGACATGATCCCATTCTCCATTTCTTGCTGCAGACCCTTAACTCTTCCATTTGTATCTAACTCTTCTGCTGTGTTGTCATCTTTTTGGTTCTTTTCCTTCTCTTCCTCTCCTTCTTCATCTTTTTGCTTCTCATCTTTTTCTTGACGTAGTTCAACCGTCTCAACTTCTCTCTTTTGACATTCCACCTTTGTCTCCATTATGCGTTCTTCAGATGGGACTGAAAGGGTGGAAGGCTTCTGATCATCACGATCACTAGTCTGATTCTCCTCTATCTCTTCAATCTCATCATCTAAAACTGTCACAGGTTCTTCTGCTGTCTCCACTCCTCCCACCAATTTGTCTAATTGATCATCAGTCTTCTCTCTTGGATGTTCTCTCAAGTTGTCTGCCCATGCTTCTATCAGCAGTTGTGAAAGATGTTGCTGAAAATCAGCACCACCACCACCACCCTGTTTTGAGGATTCCTTCTCCTCTGACGTGACCTCACCTCCTGGCTGGTCTAGTTCAACTTCACCCTCTTCCTCCAGTTCGAAGGCCTCCTCCACCTGATCCAAATGCACATCTTGCTGTGTGTCTAAAGGTAGCCCCTCTGCACTCTGCCCTTCTGGTTCTGGAGGGCCTGCCATAGCCTGGGTTTCAAACTTAACAATAGATCCTTCCTGCATTTCTTCATCACCTCTCCCGCTGTACACTTCCTCACCCATTAACTCTTGATTAACATGACTCGTGTTCTCCTCCTCCTCTATAAGTCTTCCTGCCTCATCGTGAGAATTAACCCCAACCTGTTGCACTTGCTCTCTCTGGTTAATCCCTTCGTCAGTCCATCCATCTGTCTGTGACGGCTCTCCGTGAGGTACAAAAGCTAACTGTGGTTGCTCTACCTCTAGATTTGCGATTATTGCATCCATCATTAACTCATTGGTTCCTTCATCTTCAATGTTTGCTTCTATGGGATCCTTATGTTGCCAGATACTGTTATTATTAGTTGGCTCAAATTCCTGTTTGCCTGATTCTGAGTTGATGTTCTCATTTGTATTAGTCATGCCATCTTGAGTCTCACTGGCTAACTGGTTGGTCTGAATGTCCACCACCTCCATTATACCAGGTGAATTGAATGGTGTGCCACTATTGTCAACAGAGGTTTGGCATAGATCATTTTGAATGTTGACTTGTTCATCTGGGCATGTGGTAACAAAGATTGAATCTGTTGTTGAATCCTCAATGATTTCTATCACCTCACTATTAGTGAGAAGAACGACTTTTGTTTTGTCGGTGTGATCAGTAGATAACTGCACATCCTCCCCTGACTCCTCTACAATACTTAATTCTTGAAGGTTATCTGTATCATCTGTAGTGGACACAACCTGGTGGTCTTCTAACCCATCATCTCCTTCATTATCCTCTTGCTCCCTTGTCTCTGTTTTGGAACTTTCAATGAAGGCCTCTTGGGTATTCTCTTTACTTTCTGCATCCTCATTTTCTCCAAATATCTGATCTTGAGAGAAAATACTGGATGACGATAACTGACATGTACTGTCCGTCATTGCCTTTGTGTCTTTTAACTCTTCTTCTTCTTTGTCTTTACATTCTTTCTGTCTTGATTGGTCCTCCATCTTTTCGAGCTCTTCATCTACCGTTTCTAGTCCTCCCTCCCCCTTTTCCTGAAGTGTTTTACACCCTCCTTCCCCCTCCTTATATTCTCCATTTGGTAACTGATCTTCTTGTATAATCGTCACTTGCTCCCTTTCATCCTGTGCTCCAGGTTTGTCTTTTTCACGCTCCTGTCCTGCTTCAGCCATCATCAAAACATCCTCCCCTACCTCCTCAGCTAGCTCAACCTCATCATCTTCCTCTTCTCCTTCCTCACCTTCTCTTTCTTTCTGGGTATCCAAGTCTGAACAAACACCCAGTGGGTTGTGGACAATTGTAGCATTTGATATGTCTTGGTTTGGGCAGGAGCCTGATTGAGCCATAGGAAATTCCTAGGAAAAGATGGGACTCTTATTCAGGAAGAGTTGGTTGCTAAACTCGTAGGATCAGCATGCAGCTCTACAGATGTACAATTTGATTTTAGAGCTACTTTGGCTAAAATTGCAGAATGGTAACAGTTCCCAGATTAGGTCAAAAGGTAACGCCAACGTTAAAACATATAGACTAGACCCAGTATTTCAAAAACCATCAACAAAGTATCTCACGGTTTGTTTCAGAGCAAGAAATAAGGTGCAGAACGTTTCAAGTTTCCCAGTCGCAAGACGACTCCAATCCTGGAATAGCTCCCAACTTGCAATGTGAAGGGTGGTTTCAGAGGAGTCCGGGGGTTTTCAGAATAAATCCAAGATGCTTCTGAGAATGTCTGAAATCATTGAAAATTGTGAAAGTCGTATGATTCCAAGGAAGGTCCAAATTTCCACGCTAGAGAGATGTTCAACTCAATCGATTGTAAGTCAATGAGTATTATTTAGGCATACAGGTCTGTAAGTACAAACTCCTTTTTTTGCCTTGCTTGTCCCTATAGGGCTCTCAAAACTGTACTGCACCTTAAGAACAGTTAGACCTCTCTCTCCCCCTCTGTCCCTCTCTCTCTCCAGAGGATTAAAAAGAGGCTGATCCCCACATGACCGGGAGCTTAAACCACCAGGGACCAGCACCATTTAATGAAGTTCCTAAAAACACATAAAGTCTACATATCCCACACACACACATTAGCATATACTAACTTTATCAATTGTTTGCTTTCTATTTCTACACTTTAATTTCTAAAGCTGTTGTATAATCTTGTTTAATGGAAAGTGGAAAGTTATATTTGACATAAAATGCACAGGTAATGGCAGAACAGACTGTATTTCCAAAAAACAATACAGAGGAAGACTAGAAAAAACACTAATGTACTTTCAGATTCCTGATTGCTTTTGGCAGGAATGAATTCGGGCTCTTACTTGTCCATGGCGCCTCCCTGTGGCAAAAAACCTCAGTGTTTTTCACATCACCATTAGGTGAAGTAGATTGGTTAGACCACTAACCAGTAAGGTGGGAATTGCCATCCAAGGGATTTTTTTTATTTGGGTGAACAATGTTTCAAACAAGGAAAATGGGGATTTTGAGGTAGCATAACTCTGTGGGTGGGTTGCAGTTGTCTGTTATCTTAGGTACACATTACTGACACTGTGTTTATTCCACAGCCTTAAAACGTGTATATGGCACGTTTTCCCATGGGTGACCGTGTGACTGATCACCTGGCGTTTATTCTGATCCCTAGTTGGATAGTTTCTTAACTGGTTTGGCTGGTTTATATGGTTAGTAAGGGAAACGCACAGTTGTACCTGTAGACGCTGTATATGGGAAAACAAAGTTATCAATTATATATTGTGGTTGAGAGGGGTGTAGTCATATAGAGCAAAACAGTGGAGGTGAATGTAGAGGTAGTATTTTGTCGTTGCGTTATATGTATTGCTGAGGTAGACACTTTTATTTTGAAGGGGGACTTTTGTGTTGTTATTTTTGTTGTAACCCTTTCTTGTTGAGTTTTCAGCATTATGTTTTGTCATAGCTCTATATAAGTTTGTTGAAAACCATGTTAAGTGTGCAATACTCCTTGGAGTTTTACTTTGACGATGACATTACCCGCGCTTCAATAGGTGGGACTTCCTCTTTGCTTGACTCCCTCGGGAGTGCCACTTTCTCGCTCTACTTTTATTAGTTTCAAGTTGTAAATAACATCAGAAGTTAGTGTACATGTTATATCATTTTTTTAATAATGTCATGTTAGTTTGTTGTGTTGCCAAATATTGCATATGTGTAAACCTGCATGTGATGACAAGGTTTTTCTACTGTTGCCCGTGTAGGTACTGTTAGCTGAAAGCTAAGTAAAGCTAGGTTCATTGTAAATTATGGTTATGGTTTTGTATTTATATAGCGATTTTCTAGCACTTTACTGTACAGTTTTACATTCACCCATTCACACACACATTCATACAGTGCATCTAGTCGCAGGCACTTTGTTGTTCTATGGGGGGCATGCAGATGGGTCACACTGGGAATCGAACTGCCGACCTTCAGGTTGGAGGACGACCACTCTACCCCTCAGCCTTACACAACTGCAGGTATGCGAGTTTATGTATGTCTTTTTGTATTTTATTAATTTCCAACACGTATGTTATATTGTTTAATTCATGTAAAGTGTTTTATTTACTTTATTTAAATTAATTTATGTTGATTATTTTAGTATAAGTAAAGACACTGCACAAACTTCACAGAAATAAACCGGGTTGCTTATTTAATTGCATTGGAGACAGATGCAGGCGGCCATTTTATCACCATTTATTAACTTTCTCTGATTTAAGATGTTCAAGCCCAATTCATGCTAACTTTGTCTGCTGTTGTTCAAATTAGGTTAATTATATGCGTGTTGGTTGAAGCTGCTTGTCGACTCCTGGCAGAAAATTTACAGAGATGTACCAACTCATCTGAAGTGTGGAAGGTCAGATAGTTTAAATTTTTGAAAACTGATTTGGGGAAATAGTTTTCTCTCTTATAACAGGTACTTGGGATTTCACCGTTTTTTTGTGCAATTCCAGGCAAAGAAGAAGCTGATGTCCGGTCGTCGAAGGGATTCGGCTCTATTGGTACGGAAAGGATACGTGGACGTTGTTTATATACACTATAGGAATCCTTACCGCTTGACCAAGGCTTCATTTGTGGATACGGGGAGGAAGTGATACTTTCATTGATACTAGTAACACAGACTATTTAAAGAAAGCAATAAAGCCAAACCCAATTACCGTCAAATATTGGAGTTTAGATAAAGCAAGTTTGATTGTCCAATTGTATGTTATTACAATTATAATTGTTATTATTATCATAATCCTTGGCAGTTTATGGAGAATTGAAACATTTTTTATATAGGATTAAGCAGTTGGTACAAGTGTATCAACTTTACACAGTATAGCCTAGAAACGAAATATAAAAATATATAAGCTTAAAAATACTGAAACTTTTAGAAGTACATTTTTGTATTCATATATAAAATAAGCAACACAACCAGCAACATCATTAGAACTTTTATTTAGGGGCCACAAACCTAAAAAAAACAAAAAAAAACAGTTTATGGCTAGAATTTAGTTAGGGTAAAATACTGTAGATGTATTTAGGTCATAGTTAAATTTGCAGCTGTGGATAATTAATACACCTTATAACTTACCTAACTACAGTTCAACGCATCCTCTTAAGAAAACAAGACAGGTTTATATCGGTGTGAACACATGTTTCCCAAACTGCAGATTGTACATGCAACCACAAAACAGTTCCCCTCCCAGTTACCATGGTAACAGTGCACTTTCCCATTCCTCCCCATGTATAGTGTTTACCTCATTTAATTTCTACTCTTTTCTGTTTGTCTCACCGTACTACATCATTTATTCTTTCTTACTACTTATTACTAATATCTATGAAAGCTTGTGTTTATGCATCAGTATTCTTTTGGAAGCATCTTTGCACGGAAAGCTTGTTCAACAGCACATGCACTGCCATACATACACTATGATGACCACATCAGCAGCCAATCGTTGTATTGGTACCTGCTGGAGTGGGCTTCAACCAATCAGGGAGGCTCTCGGATGATGAACAGAAGGGATCCAGCACCATGGAAACTGCAGAGAGGGTGCCATTGGAGAACAGCACACTCTAGTGGCACCAGATGTCTTTGTTTATCACCATCTGCAAGTTTAACTTTCTGCCTGAGCACGTTTATTTCTTTTCTGTCTCAACTCAAACTTTGTTTTGGTTAGTTCTTCTCTTTAGTTTTTAGGTAGGATGTTTTATAAGTATATTCTTACACTGACAAGTCAAACCTTCAAACATCGAGTCGTCAGCAATCAAATGCACAAATACTTAAAACGGCACAATCACATTCTATATTGCATATTTATAGAACATCCTACATGGCAATACATATTCTATTATGTATTTTAAATTCTGTTTCTATTTTTAATTTTTTATAACATGACCCCCTTGTGCTGCAACCAGTTTGCGCTGCTCTGTCAAAGTTTATTGTGTCAGTGTCACGCATACTTGAAATATTAATTCCAGTTTTCATTAAATCATCTTAAAAATGTAATTTTATTTATCTAACAAATTTCTGACATATTAGAAGTAACATAAATTTCCTAGTGTGTTTGTGGCAAAATAAACAGACACTTCATTTCAATTTATGAAATTATATTGAGTTACAATCGTATGTTACAGAACCAGGATATCCAAAATGTCAGCTCTACATTTTTTTTATCTTATCTTATCTTATTCTACATCTGTCACTCTGTGCTCCCGCTGTGCATGGTGGTGGGTGTATGATTCCTTTCATCACCTCTAGGTGGCGTCATCAACACATCTCAGGGTTCATCTTCCTACACCTGAGGAGACTCCACCTGCGTCCATGCACCTGCAGAAATCCTGGGTCTGCAGATACAGAACGTGGAGCTAAAACTGCACACTTATCACATCTAATGCCTTCAGGGGGCTTCGCTTAAATAGTGGAATAAATGCTTCAGATGGGTTTTATCATCTCACAGAGTCCAGTGATTAAAGTTGATCATCATAACAATCCCATCTGTATCATTATCTCATTATATGGACCCAATGCTGCCCCTCACTCTGCTGAGGGAACCTCCCTAACGACCCATGGGCATTCGGGAATCACTGCATGTTGCAATTTTCCACATTTATATTCTGTGTGAGGTGAAATGCCGTAAAATGTGTGTTGGTGTGGCTGACAGGCAGAATACTGGGACCAAGTTATTACTGACGAAGGGGATATATTCAGAGAGGAATAAAACTGCATGTTGAAAGGATGGAGATAAGCAAGGGAAAGGCTGACGTAAGGTGATGGGCTGTGGACGCTGCGCGCATGCGCGAGGCACGCTGGACGCAATCGTTGGAGGAGATTAGGAAACTGCGCTTAAATCCGACGCCACGTAGGACGACATCTTGGCTCGGGGCTGTGTTGTTAGTTTCCTGGACGACAGAGGGCGGGGCCTGGCGCTGGTGGAAGTCGGTGGGGGGGCAGCCAGTCGAAGCCAGCCAGCATCCGAGAGCCACAGCACGGGAACCGGAGCGGCGGCGAGCGGAGCGAGGGCTGCGCTGGAGCACTGAAGAATCATCCCGCACGGACGGTGCGTGCAGCGGAGACCGTCGTCGATATGAGCGCGGAGCTCGCCCACTCGGGCTCGGGAAGCTGAAGACCACTGCACCCCGGTCACCTCGCGTTTTCTCTGGGATAAGCCATCGCCGATACGACTGGGTGTACACGGTTGAGAACCAACCGGTGATTCCATCGACTGCTAACCAGGTTAGCCGACCATTTTCCAGAGCCCCCCCTTAGCTTGCGGGTTGAAGAAGGGGAGCGTCTCTGCTTCGTGTCTGTGGATGTTACCGCGGGGGTTTCGCACCTGGCACTACCCGGCAGCAAGGCATGCGGAGCGGACTGTTTTTCCTTTGCAAACGAGCGAGGACATCTCCACGCCCTGGGCTCGGCTCCATGGATGCTGTTTGAGCTAGCTCGCTGGCTAGCCAGGCTACCGGGAGAAGAGGAGAAGGTGGGGCCGCGGGAGTGACAGCCTCGGACGTCGAGCTAATGCTGCTAGCTGGGCAACTTGGACTCCTCGGCCTCTCTCGAGTGGTTTATTCCCCTGACACTGACATTTTGGAGGAGGAGGGGGTTTGAATTACCAGCGGTGTGCAGCAGCATCACCGTTCAGCAGGAGAAACACGTTATTATCGATTCCCCCCAAACCTCCCGAGGAGAGCATCCTCCTTTACCTGCATGACCATGGCGGACGACGACGTGTTGTTCGAGGATGTCTACGAGCTGTGCGAGGTTATTGGAAAGTAAGTACTGCCAATTCATGCATGCATACACTTGGTTGTTTATTTGGCTATTTTGTGTGTTTACATGATTCCCCCTCCACCCTTTGCCACACACACACACAACACACAGCTGCAGGGGCCATGCTCAATGTGGTGGCTCTTGTGTGTAGGCCTGCAGGTTCTTCAAGGGGAAAGTTCACTGGGTGGGTGAGGCCAGGTTAGTCCTCAAAAGTGCAATTTAACCGTACATGGGGTTTAATAGAAAACCCATGATTTCGTGTTTTGATGACCTCCATGCAGGAAAATGAATTTGCATGACTGTTGCATTGCATATCAGACATTATCTTCCCTGATCAGAGTTTTTGCAGTATTTCTACAATATTTAGCGATTTGTTGTTGTTGGGGAGGAAATGCATGATCAGTTTTTGCAGTGGAGGACAGGGATTTGCACACTGGATTTCCCATCTAATCCTCCTGTGTGACAGGAGCCATACCTGCATACAGATTCAGACATGGTCAAACACCCTGTGAGGCTGTCGGATAAGATGAAGCCCTTTTTTGGGATGTGAGGTAGTTGTGTTTTCATTGGCTGCAGCACACCTGGAGGAACTTGCGTAAAGATGTTATGGATAAAAGATGCCAATAATACTGAAAACTGCCTCAATATGCATGTTTCTGCTGTGTGGTCAGACATGGCTCCTCCATGCCTCCTAGAAAGTGAGACAGGAAGGCTGACAGGCCCAGCAGAGTCCCGGGCTACCCGTCAGTCCCCTCCCCCCTGCACACTTGTCTTATTGCAGACCTGAGCATCCATTAAGTTTGTTGTAGGGCAAAGAGGCCCGCTCTCTCTAGACCCCCAGGCCCTGTTCTTTATCCCGGGAATTCCTGTTTCCTTGGTTACTAATAGATGGCTGGTCCAGGACCACTACCTTGAAGTCCCAGCAACGGATACAAGGAGCCGGACTAGACACGTTAGAGACGGCACAAATCACTGTTAATGGTTAAAACTGGAAAGTGGAAATATTGTCTCTGCATCCACCAAATGTTGTGCACGATTGGCCTGGACAAAATAACATTTAATTAGCCGTCAGACGCATGTAAAGCCATTTAATCATCCACATCTTGTATTTGGTCTATGTTAATTGCATGGTAAAACCTGTGTGGTGCTCCTGCATGGAGCGCCACAGTTGTAGAGGTAAATATGTCCAAGCTAGGTGTGGTTACACAGTCCAGACAAGCCAGTAGAAGAGCAATACATGAGTGAGCAGTAGTCTGGGCCCGAGCATATCTTAAGCTCTCGTAAAGAAGAGCAAGATGCCACATTTATGTCACCGTAAATCCCGGAAAATCCCTCTTATCCTGCCAGTTCTTCTGTGAAACTGCAGTTGATGGATCAAGTGTGTTGAGACCTGGTGTCTTGGGATCTGTAGTAGGAAGAAAGGGAGGAGTGCTGGAGGGACAGGGGGGTCATTTTTCCTCAGTCCTGAGGTTTGAGGGAGGCTGAGGCAGATCAATGGAGACAAGTGGAGCTGGGAATGGGATGGCCCTGAGGCTAAGGATATAAATATTGCCAGCAGACACTGGCTGTCCCTCTTTGTTTTTAGCAGAGTCTGAGGATGATAATTCATTCAAAGTTAAAATGTTCTATGGCCACAGAGAGCCAAACAGAAAACCATATTCTATTATTGTAGTTTCTGATAAGAGGATATACCTTCTCCTACATTTTAGCCAAAGTAAGTTTTGTATTGGAAGACGCCCAGGTTTACACAAAATGTGTGAAGGCAGGATAAAAATGAATTTACTCCTTTTAAATGGCTTGATGATCTTCCGGGCTTTTAATACCTCTTTAGTTCATGTTTATCCACCTTGAAAGCAATTCAGTAAATCATTTTTCGATTCCAACTGAATTGGTTGCTACAACTGGCAAATTTAAATTAGACATAGACATAAATATTTCGTCAGACAGTCTTATCAGGGCGGCAAAAAAATGAAAAATGACTAGAATCATTAAAGCCTGACTGAAATAGATAATGGGCCACATTGTTTTAAGGAGTATAACATTTTACAATATTGATTTAACGGCTAATTATATTTTTCAAAAACAAGTTGTCCTGGAATTATTCCTGTAGGTGTCTTTTTCAAACCATTATGGCAAGGAGATGTAATGGAGCCTTGATATTTTACAGCTTAACCATAATTTTAACAAGAAATAATTAAACAAAAAAACCAATACAACCAAATACCCCAAACGTGAATTAACATTGAAACAAATGCAGAGGTACATATAAACCAACCCCTTCTGCAGTCTGTACAGTCTACAGGGATTTGTGTCACATTATTGTATCATCTTGGTGCTGCTGTTTAGAAAGAAATGTAACTGAAGCTCGATATTTTACAATTTAACTATTAACTTTATATACCAAGTAACTATAAATAAAAAAAACTCAAAAAACAACTATATAGAGCTTGAAATATATAGAGAAAAATAAATGTATTATGTTATATGTATAAATGCATTATCTTTTCTATAAAAACTAGTTTTATATTGTCTAGTATAGGAAAGGCTCTTATCTGCCTTTATTATCAGCCAACAGATTTTTGTCAGGCTCTATTAATCATTAGTGACTGCAATCAACTCATCCCCCCCCGTCATGAAACGTGAGATTTATCCCCGTGAATTTGTGTGTCATTATTTGAAGACGTCTGTGCCTTTGTAGACGCGCGTGTCTGTCGTTGACCTTTAACCCCAGCACCTCTCAAACTTGTACATAAACCCTATTATCCGGCCTGCCCCTCCGTCAGTCTTCTATTGTTGTTCAGAGAAGTCGTCTATTATTGTCCCTGATCGGCTTGTGTCGGAGAGGAGCAGTCTGGCTGGGTGGGCTTGAGAGCGCTGGGGAGTACTTCACGTCAGCATCATCTTTTTGAAACTAGATGTAAAGGGAGCCATGATTTGGGTTATCTCTACTGAAAGATGGTTTGTGAGTACATTAAAAGAAGTTATGGATTTAATATGACCTGACTTTCTCCTTTTGATGGTATTTTCCTCATCTTGATTAGCTTTTCCAAGATGTAACCGCTTTCTGTGATTATTATAAGCTCCGGTTGGGTTTGCAGCACAAACAGAAGTGCCAACAGAGGCTCCTGACCCACCGGGAAACCTCTTGTTTCAGCACTGGAGCCTTCCTCTCATTATTTTAAAACAAAAATATGTGCTTTTGTGTTGCTTGCAACGTAGGGAACTTAGTGTGCTTCCAGAAAGAACTTTAGGTAAGTTGGACCCCTGATGCACCAGGGCTTATAGTTTCAAGGCAGGTGTGAGAACTTGTATACGTGACGGGAACATTTCTATAAAATTACACACGGAATATGTGTGATTTTCGCTCTTGTGCATATAGATGTCCATTCAACTCCAGTGAAAGACGACACAGGCTATTGAACGGGCGTAGGGCTGTAGAGACCCTGTAGTTTACACAGTAAACGTGACGATGATGTGACTAGAACATAATGTGCTAACCACAGGCCTGTTTTTGAGATTTCAGCTTCAGTTGAAGTGTTGGCAAAGCACCGAGGCAATTTAATCCATTTCTGTCAGGAGTGATTCTGTTTGAATAGGACTTAGGTTGCTGAGAAGCGCTATTGGAGACAGTGCTCTTTATATCAGCCCTCGGGTGCTCATTAGGAGCCGAGGATATTGGGATGTGCAACTCACTCTAAACCAATGAAGTGATCAGTCCTCTGGCTTATTTTGGGTTAGATAATTAAATTCCTTGGACAACATTTTAAATTTAAATTGAATTGATTGTTTTATAGACCTCTAATGATAGTGTCTCCCCTATCGGAAACCCAAAGCGCTCGCGGGGAAATTAAAATGTAGCTGTCACTTTTTTTTACATTGCAGTTTTAACTAGCAAAGCTACTGACCAAGACAAAATCCACAACCAGTCAATACCAAACCAATAGGAAAGATGTCAGAATATATCTAAATTAATAGGTAGAGTTTAGCGTATGTAGTTCTCATCATGGTGACTGATTTGTCAGATGATCTAAAGTCATTTTCAGATGCTAATGTGAGGGCTATTCTGGTTTTGTAATCTGTATATTTTAGGGCTGCAGTTAACAATTATTATTTTGCGATTGATGAATGGGTCCCACAGTAAAACAGTAGGAAATAAACCAACCCAACCCAACTTTAAGATCATCTTTATGGTTTTTTTAGGAGCACTAACTGTTTCGCCTGAGGTGCTCTTTGCATGGGAAACTTGATACACTCCTTTTCGAGAAGTCAAATGCCTTTTATTATAACGGCAGGGTCATAATAAACCCAAACTCTCAAGTGTTTTGTGTTGAGGCATCAGAGTTTTGGTTTAGTATGACTGTGCTATGTTAATATTGATAAAGATGTTTTAAAGGTAGTGTCTTTTATCTTTTCAATGATAAAGAATTGAGGCTGGTAACAGATCAGCACACTAAAGAAGCTAGATGTGGGCAATGTTTTCACTGATGTACCTTTTTATTAGGTTAACTTAAGTTAACTCTAGCCTTTGTGCAGCTTGATTATGTTCACTCTCTGCAGAAAACGTGTCAAAGGTGTTTCTTCATCTCTGTCGTGATTAAGGTGTACTTTGTATGTCGGCTCTTTCTAATATTAAGCTCCCTCCTGTATGTAAATGGACTGCAGAGAATGTTCAGCTGGAAACACCCAGGGTTCAAGCCCCCAGCTTGGCAAGCATCCACTGAGCTGTAGTGTCCTGAAGCAGGATCACTGAATTCCTGCTGGGATCACCAAAGTATCACATTATTAAACGTGTCAGATTCCCATCTGTTGTCGAAAGGAAGACGCCGAGAGCCACGTTTGCCTCCCTCAAAATGTACCCTTATAAAGTCTTATCAGGTCGTTTGGTTTAATGTCACGTTGTGTGTCTAATATATAGCGTAGACTGCTTTTCTGTACTTTGCCCGGCTTGTGCAATATATTACTCTGTGTACACATTAACCTTCCCCTCCGTGTACGGTTCTGCTTTCAGCTTCCCACACACAGCGGATCAATAGTTGTGAATGGATGGTGTAAAGTTGAAACTTCCTCTCAGGCTACAAGGCCAGACTCTACAAACCTGGACCCTCTTCTGATTTATGTATGCGAGAGGATTTACTGCCAAAGCTTTAGAAACTCCGGAGGGCATCTCTGCTCTAAATTTCAGTTTGCAACCTGAATGCTAATGTCGCCCACTAATATTCCAAGGGTTGTTTCCCCTCATTTGCGTAAGGAAGTGCTCTGGATTATCGTTGCTTAGACGTTCAAAGGCCTTGGTGGAACTGAAGTGAACTTTGCTGAACTTGTTAAATTAACAGCTTTGCAGTTTGCACAGTTTGGGCAGTAGGGCAAACAGTACTTATCCTGGAGTCAGTCTGTTAAAATCTCTTTCATCGACCGCGTTCGTCTGCTCTCACAGCACGTACATCTGTAAAACCTCATTAAAGCACCACCGTCAACTGTGTGTATACAGAGGCAGTAGATTCCGATCAGATGCTTGAGTTGTCACAGTAGGTCCAAACAGTATAAGACACATTGAACAATTCACAGACATGGATGAAAACACAGCTTTGCAGAAAACACACTGATCAGGATTCTCTATTGAAATCCGGGTGTCATTATTTATAAATGATATGAAATTGTGTAAAGTAGATGCAGTGTGGCTTTTAGAGAACAGTAATTCTCCTTGTCTTTCCATTTGGACATCATCCCTCCTACATGAATGGCTCCTCTTTTTTACCCTGAGATTTTTGTTTTCTTTAAGTTTCAGCTCTGTCTCATGTTAGAAAGGCCATCAACGCAGTCACTAGCTCGCTGTGAGTTCTCCTGACGTTTCCTTGTTGTGTTCTCACATGGGCTTACTCGGACATATTCCAGACATTTTACCTGACTTGGTATTAGAGCCCAGCAGCACCAGTAGTTTCCAAACCTGATGAACTCTTACAAACCATTTTCCTGTATGTCACAGCTGCACAAACATTTCTCCCCCCAATTGTTAAGGACAGACTAACCGAGTGAGCTAAAGAGCAAAATGCTGCTTTAAGCAAAGATAGTTGCTCTCAGGAGAGCAGCTCTGGTGATGTTGAGTCTGCAGCTACAGATGTGCCCTGGCACTGTTTAGGAGAGAGGATGCAGAGCTCGGAGTAAATTGGGCTCCTGGCCAGCGAGGATGTTAAAAATCTAACCGAACTTCCACTCTTTGATTTGGACGGAGCAGAGAGTTGAAATGAACCAATGAGCACTCTGCAAAGATTGCCACTCCGGGCTAATGTTTGATGTGCGCCGCTGTCGGATGTGAGCCATGTGTGGGCGTTTTGTATGAGCCCACTCAGCACAGCTGTGGTGATGTCAGTGCAGCATGCAGCCTCTCTGGTTCCCTCACTTTGAGGCGCCGCCAACACACACACACTCAGTCTTTGTTGGTCTCTCTCGTACTTTTAATGCCTCTATAATAGCTACTGTACAAGGATGAATGGTCCTTTAATGTTCCAATTTCATTTGAATTTATTAAATGAAACAGTGGCCCCATCCCCCCTCTCGCCTTATTCACGAATGGATTCTTCATGCAGCTCCCTTGCATTTACAGCCAAGATTACAAATGGGGTGGATGCATAAATCCTGGCAGGATCACCCCACCCCACCTCATTGCTTAATGGCGGTAATGGTTTTTATTGACACACATTAGATCAGTGCCAAGACGGCCGTACCCTCGCTGCATCGTTTGTATCCATGAAGCTACAAGCCCCTGGCTCGGCTCCAAACCTTCACCAGCCAAACACAGATGTGAAAAGACTGTAAAGTTAGAAAGGGGGTGTCAGAAGCTACCGCGTGCACTCAAATCACACCCCTCACCCCCAAGACTCTTTTTTTTTAATGGAAAACCCAGCTGTTACAGCCCATTAACCCAGCAGGGCAAAGGTCACAGGGGGGTTTGGGATCGTCTTCAGGATTCCTGCAGACTCTGAATGGAAGAGTGTCGTGTTTTTTACGGTTCTCCACCCAGCGTGTGCACATGCTGCCTGCGTTTGTTTGGGTTAATCATCCCAGCAGATGTGACTGAGTGAATCAGCTGAACAAACTGTTGCTTTGGCTCCGGCAAGTTCATTAGCTAATTAGGTTTAAGCCTGTTAAGGTCCACCACGTTGCTTCTTTAAGTTTGTGTCATCTGTTGATGTTTGTGCATCTCTAGTAGTATTGGTGCCGCTTTTAAGTATTGTAGACTTTGGGATAAGTAGAGGCAGCTGTAACACGGCAGGTTTTAGTGTGTGGTTGTGTGTGTGTGTCTGTGTGTGTGTGTAACTCAGTGAGCCAGGAGTGCAGCGTCTCGGCTTTCAGTATTCATTCCCGCCACTTTGCTCCTGATTTAATCTCTTGCTCGCTGCTTTGGCATAGTGAGAAATAATTATTATTATACACATCTGGGAGACTGTGGAAATAAAACGTATTACAATTTGCACATGGACCAGTCCTGTGTGGAGTGCCACTTTGTGTGGTTTGAGTACACATGTGTGAATAGGTCTGTAGCATGGCTGGACAACGAGTCTCCGCTTCCTCCTACTTTGGCTCAGATTTCGGAGATGGCTGCGTTTGCATCCTGGAAATGTTGGCTTCATTTCTGGATAGTGGGACGAAGTGGAGACGCGTTGTCTGCCTTTTATATACAGTCTACGGTCACATTTTTGATACATTTTTGTATTTGATTTAAAGTGTCTTAAACTCAGAATAGTTTATGCCTGGGCTTCAGATTTGATTTCTTTCAACATTAAATCGATTAGAATTCCTCCTCTTGGGTTGGGAAGTCACTGTGTTCACCTTTTACACACCATCTTGAGCACTACTGTTGAACACAGGTGGGGATATCATCCATATTCCATATAGGAGTGCCACCTCCGTTGGACAGAAATAAACATGGAAGGGTAGGTCTCCCTTGCTCAGGTCCGAATAATAAAGCTTTTATTTTCTGCCTTTACAGCTGTGCAGCACACCACTGCTCTATAATTCCCACTGGCATGAGGACGGAGGTTACGATGCATAACCACCCACTGTAAATCCATAATACTAAAAACTGCACTGTGTCTGCCCACTGCACGAGGATGCTGCGTGTTTGTGTGTGGTTGTGCGCCTGTGATTATGTGCACTTATGTTACCGCCAAGTGCGAGCTATCCCCGCGTGTTTGAATCCGAGGAATCACGTGTGCACAGAGATTTTTTGCTTTGTGTGTTGTTGTAGGTGTCTGCGATTTAACCCGAGCGTGTCTGTGTTTGTTTTGCAGGGGTCCCTTCAGCGTGGTGCGGCGCTGCATCAACAGGGACACGGGCCAGCAGTTCGCCGTGAAGATCGTGGACGTGGCCAGCTTCACCTCCAGCCCCGGCCTCAGCACAGAGGGTGAGCAAAGACGGCAGACGCAGCCTCCAACGGCGGCTGCGTTTAAATCTTGTTGTCTCTCAAGCACCAGATGGGCGGTGAACAGAATCAGGACAAGAGAGGATAGGCACCATAACCAGGGATCACACATTCAAAGAGACTTACTTACATCTTTCAAGATCTGCACAAGTATCTGTGCTGTAACGCAAACCACACTCAACAGAGAAAATAGCAAACATTAAGTCGGATACAAGGGTGTGTAATGGCACTAGCACACCTCAATACGTCTCTAGATTTGTCTGTGTGTGTCATGTATTGGTTAGATTGTGATGGTGAGTATTTTTGATGTAGCATCTTTCATCATGTGGTTTTGTGCCTTGTCATGCTGAGGTGTGTGTAGGAGAGAAAGCGAGAGAGATGGAGACAAAGATTGTAGGTGTGTGTGTGTGGTGTGTGTGCATGTGGTGTGTGTGTGTGTCGGTGTCGGTGGTAATTTTGGCGTTCACCCTGTGCCATCTGTGAGGTCCCAGCCAGAGATTAGTGTGGCAGCCAACAACAGCAAGACAAGGAAATGGCCCGAGGGAGGAGAAACCGGAAAAACGTGGCCACTTTCACAAAGGCCTCCCAAACCAAAGTCTACACTCTAAATAAATGTGGTCAGCTTGTTGTCCATCATGATCCACAGTCTAAATTGAATCACTCGAAAAAATAAACCACCTGCATCGATAGGCTTTTCTTCCTTTTGGAGTGGTTTGAAATAGCAGTGTGAGTTTCCTCAGTCGGTTCTGTAAGCTTTTTGTGTCCTGTGCAGAACGCGTGAACATTTTCCCATGAAACTTTATTTTATTTCTGTTAATCAGGCAATGAAGTAGTGTCTTTTCATAGTGTGATTTGGCTTGGAGGCAATATCATCTCCTAATTACTCTTGTTTGATTGAATTCAAGCTTCATAAGACTTTAAGAAATGGGTTTGAAAGCGGGTTTATCGGACACGTGAGTCATCACTGCGTATGTAAAATAAAGAAATAGCTTGGCATCTCCACGAAATGTTGGTTTCGATGCACAAATACAAAATGTATATGTTTTCCAAATTTAAATGACTGTGTATTCCAGATATGTCTCCTTCCTGAAATATCCAGTCTCCTATGGGCAACACTATGCGACTTTGCAAAAATACAGAAGTGACATTGACATGCACCATCTCCTCAGCAGATACTAAATATAAAGTGCACATTTATTTGCATCAGGACCGAAACTTTAACTGTGTCAGTGGGAAGATTCACCGAGGTGTAGAAAAAGGGAAAAAAAGACCCTTTCTCACAGAAATAAGCGAGCGGCCACTCAAAGTGACAAGGTAGAGAAGTGGAGTGCAGCCAGGTTGGGAGAGTGGTTTCTTCAGACCATATACTTTAGCTTATTAGGAAAGCACACGCATCAGCATAAATGTGAGTGAAATGGAAATGGAGAGCTGCTGGCCGGGCCGGAGCTACAAGCTGAATAACAAACTACACCCGTAGTTGTTTATGAATATATTTGTGAGGGAGTCGTACAGAAACTACGATTAATAGTGTCATCAAGAGTTTGAGGCTTCTGAGGAAATGAATGAGTGTGTGGGGTTTGCAGGAATACATTTTCTTTGCCACTGAAAAAGCAACGATTTTGAAGCTTTTTCAAGTTTAATGCTGAAACCTTTGGTATTAACTGTAATTATTCTTGTGTTTACATGTGTCACATTATAAGGTGCCCTTGGGTGTTTAGAACGGAGGCGTCAAATATATTCATATCATTTTCTGCTAGACTCTTATGTAAACAGCAGTTGATGCTATAGACTTACATATAGCACCTTTTTGTTAAAGCTCTATGAGTATACATTTCAACACAAAATGAAAAGTGTATTTTATCAGTGCAATATTATCAGTTGAATGCATATGGGAACATAATTCATCAGTACCCCGATATATCTCAGTTTAAAAACAGGTTTTATACGTGCAGAAGATGCCAATTAAGATGTTAACCTGGAAAGACATTGAGATGTGAGAGCTATTATCGAGAAGTCGGTATCAATTTGCTGAAAACAAAAGTACATGATTTCTGCAGTGGAATGTATACGTCATGTCCCGCCCTCCTGCGGCTCCACCCACACGCCAGCGCCCGTTTGAACATCGGTGTGAAATTATTTCATATAGCTTTACAAAGCAAACATACCTCAGACCCGATTGGACTGGATGTAATTCATTCAGTCTGATGCAGGCCTCGCTAGCACCCCCCCCGCCCCCATCTGTCTGTCTGAGCGGTTTCCTTGTTGCCGTGCGGACACTGGCCATCATTGTTAAATTCGAGAATAGACACTCGATGAGACGGGCCAAGGACGAGAGTAAAGGGGAGAGAAATGATGAAAGCAGAGGAGCGAGAGAAAGGGGGCCCTGTAGTGGGGACACGGCGTCATTTCTCCGTGTTGCATAATGATCCGGGGCTGTCACGACACAATGAGCACACACACACACAGATCAGTTGAATTGCAGATGGGGAGTGCACTGTGGAAATTAGGTTTTTATAGAGTGAGGAGCTCACATCTCTATCTGTCAGGCCGCCTCAGCAGACCGCGTCTCTATCTGACCACTCGTCTAGCCAGTCGTCAGTCTATCTACTCGATACTGTGCGTTTCCTTTTTCGCGAATAGGACGATAGACTATGACGCTCGGCAGGGTTTTACTTTCTGTGGTGCTGTCTTATATGAGGGAGTCACGTTGTATTTACAGGACGTAGTGTTAAAGCGAGGGGGTGGTGTGAATGAGTCTGGGCCAGATGTGCATCTAAACGTATTCTTGTAGTATCACTTGTCTCTCTGTTACCAACATGTTAACCTAAACAGCTCAAGACTCACATTTGTTGAATATTAGACTGTTCATGTAATGCACTGTTGCCACCTCTGCTGGCGTAGTCCAGGTATTGCACACACGTCAGGGTTTTAAAAGGAGGAAGGTTTCATGCTGGGCTCGTCCTCGTCACTTTTCATCTCCCTAGCTCCCCACCCAGGGATGTGAAAGGATTTATAAAAACACCCACCAACCGCAAAGTGTATTTGGGAAAATTACAGATATTGTTTTGCACACTCGATGCAAGTCCCTGGAACTACAGGGTTTGAGCCAAAAGAGGAGAAATGTGCCCATTTTAATGCACAAAGACAGTCATATCATATTTCATATGTCTATAGTGCTTTAAAGTTGGAGATTGAGGTGTTTTTAACAACATAAAAGCCACATCTTAACCATAAATGTAGAATGTTGGATTATTACTGCTACTTGCAGTTTGCAAAATTGAAAATCGGATTAACACATCCACTCACAACCTGCAACTGAAGTGGTATCACCCCGAAGTTTATAGTATTGGCTGGATGTAAACAGTATCTCACTGTACCCCTGTCTCTGATTTGTGTTTTCCAGATCTTAAGCGAGAGGCCAGTATCTGCCACATGCTCAAACACCCTCACATCGTGGAGTTGCTGGAGACCTACAGCTCTGATGGCATGCTCTACATGGTCTTTGAATAGTAAGTCCACGCGGCCCACTCCGCCTGCCTTCATGCATTATGTAATCGCACATCAGATGTGTACTTCAAACAGTTTGAGGGTGCGAGTTGGTTTTCAGCCCCACATTTCAGATACGGTTTCTCTTGATTCATCTCAGTAGTTGTCACAGTAGAGTGCGATGCACAGAGCGAATAATTACTACTACTGGTTATTTCACACCTTAGCACTAACACCACCTCCCCTTGAGTTTATGTGGTTACAGACTTTTTTGTGCAGACTCATTTCCTTCACAGAAACATCCAAAAAATACATATGTGAGCAGATGATGGGCTCGAGTGTAGTTTATGTCTGCTGGCCTGCATATTTTAATATATTGTATCACAATGCACACATTTTGTACAAACATTTGTTATCATACTTTTAGCAGTGTGCTTTTATTTTGTTTTCCTCTATATTGTGATTGTGTTGGTCTGTATATTTGTCTAGATTGGAGCTGCTAACAGAACCACATTTCTCTGTTGAATTTATAGCATATATCTGAAAAGAATTGTACTGAAACGGTGACACTTTTTAAGGTTGCAGCATATTTAATTGCACTGTAAAGACGGAAAGAATATGCATCAAAGTTTAGTATAAAGTCCACAAGATACATTATAGGCTCAAGGAGCAGCTGTCTATTTCACCCCAGACATTTGCTGTAAATCTCATTTTTTTTGTCAACTTTCCTGGTTAATGTGTTTCCTCTGTGTGGACTTGATCTATTCCCTGGAGACTGCACTGGCTGAAAAGGGCTATAATGAAAATATAGGGCTGCTGTGTACATGCCAGTGACAGCAGGTCATACAGTTGCTCCCTAATGGATGTTGTTTTATGCACTCTGTTTTAGTTGAGTTTATTTGCTCTTGTTTGTACTGTCTGTAAATCATAGAAACCTAATTTTGACTTGCCCCTTTCCTTTCTCTCACAATATCTTAGTATGGATGGAGCCGACCTGTGCTTTGAAATTGTTAAGAGAGCCGACGCCGGGTTTGTGTACAGCGAAGCAGTGGCCAGGTAGGGCACGCTATCTGGGAGCATTTAAAACACGAATACAGTTTGAAATAAACAATCTGAAGACGTGGTCGATGATCCCTCTGTTTGTTTTTCCGCTTCCTGTCAATGCAGCCACTACATGAGGCAGATTTTGGAGGCGCTTCGATACTGCCACGACAACAATGTGATTCATCGCGACGTAAAGGTGAGATCCTCCCCACGTGTCCCAGTCTAAAGCCTTGTCTGCACGACTGCTGATATTTGAAAAAATCTGAATTGAAACCTTATACAATATCTCCATCCAGACAATACACATGCATACCCAGTACAGAGTTAAAAAAAAAGCAGTTTGCCTGTGGACGAGAGGCATGAATACAAATGTTGTGCAAAAGGTCTGTATTAGTGTGGTAAGGGCGTAAACCTGTGAAGCCACTGACAGCAGAGGGTGGGAAACCTTTTCATAACAAGCCCGATAAACATGCTTTATACCACAGCCTATCATTATCTATTCTGAGATGGTATCTACACTGTCTGTGGGGAGAGGATGGCAGAACACATTACAGTGTTTACCAGAAAACCCTCCCACTGACATTTGCTGCTTTCTTCCTATCTGATTTGATGTAACTGTCGCCGTTAATATGGGTTTTGGAACGAGCACCTGAGCACCATGACAAACAGCTAGTCTGGATTTGTTTGGCGTTCTTGTAGCCAGATTAGCATCCACCACTGATTCCTGCAGGATTAGCCGTCTAACACAGGCGGCAAACACCAACAGAGCAGATGGGGCAGGCCCTGACCCAGCCGCTTGATCCACACACGGGCCGTTTGACAACACACCCCACAAAGGGATCAACCCCGGCCTCGTTTGCAGTGGATATCTGTGCTTGTAGGTCAAATCGGGGGTGAAACGGGGGGGGTCGCTCATTAGTGCTGGTGTTTGTTTTCAACACCCATCTCCAAGTGCCAAACAGTTTAACGGACAGCTGTACAATGGTTGACTGAACCTGTCACTCATTGCTTTGTTATTTGTATATTAAACAGCTACTGTGTGAGGAAGAAAACACTCTACTGTTAATTCTGTATTTAGGACTCTTTACTTTCAAATAAACAGGATACTACAAATTATTTAATCTTTCAACAAAAAAGCATTATTCTCCAGGTTGACTTAATCCAATATTATAATTATACATATGAATATTTTCAGAAACATTACAGCACTGGGTGATAGCAAATAAACATAGCATGCATTAGTAGAAAGTCTTCGGTCCTAGTGTTCACTGCAGTGTCTCCCAGGCATTAAAGCAGAATTTAAATACTTTGCATTTGCAGCACATACGATGAGACGTGAACAACACAATGAATTTGACACGTGAAGTCAGTACATGTCTAAATGCCCTTTTTTTTCAGTCCAACCCATGTCTTAAAAATAAGGTGTTGATTTCTCCAGTGTTCAAACGAGGGCTGAGTTTTGGCCAGCAGGTGGAAGCAAAGTCAATTCTGTGCGGTCGAGAGCGGCGCTTATGACACACATGCTGGCTCTCGGTGTGACGGAGGGGATGTTTAGTTCAGGTTTCGGTAACGCCATGGGCACAGACGCCCGCCTGAACATCGTCGTGGAGCTGTTGGAGGTTGCATCGGGGAGGGACAGCCGGATTCCAAATCGCTGCCCAAGCACTTGCAGGGCGGTTTTGCGAACCGAGCCAGATAGCAGAAAGTACATGACCGGATCCAAACAGCTATTGAAGGCGGAGAATAGCAGCATCACCTCGTTGGTGTGGTCCATCAGCTGCTTGTAGTCGCAGGAGATGTCTCTGCTGAGCTGCGAGTGGATGTAGAAGGGGCGGAAGGCGTGGTAGGGTCCGAAACACACGGTGAACAGGAAGAGGACGAAGAAGGATTTCTTGGCGGTGCGTTCGTATATCCGCGCGTTGGGAAAGTCCGGCCTGTCCCGAGACACCCTCAGCAACTGGGAGGTGATCTTCGCATAGGAGACCACCAGCGTGATGAAGACGAGCCAGAACAGCCCCACCAGCACAGCGTTGAAGTAGGCCTTCCCTTTGGCTTCGTGTAGCTGCTTGTACTCGAAGCACTGGTCGCTGTTTGCCTCTTTGCCGTCTTTGCCGTCTGCCTTGGCGATCAAGGACACCAGCGCCATCAGTGACAGACCCCACAGAACCCCACATGCCACCCAGCTCGATGACTGGCTACTCCCCCACATGCGTCTCCGGGCTCTACCTTTCCTCTTCAGCCTTAAGTATCTGTCCAGGCTGATAAATCCCAGTAACGCGATACTTATGTACATGTTCATATAAAATAGAGTTCCCACCAGCTTGCATGCCACTTTTCCCAGAACCCACTTGTTTCTATTGATATGGTAGAAGACCCTGAAGGGCAGACACGCCAGCAGGACCAGGTCAGCCACAGCGCAGTTGATGAGGAACACTCTCACAGAATTGCGGCTCGAGTGCAAGTGAAGGAAAACCCACAGTGCAAAGAGGTTACCCACGATCCCAAAGAGAAAGAAGAGGGAGTAGAAGATTACCAGCGTCCAACGGAGGGCCTCGCCATCCGGTGAACAAGAAGTTTGGTTTGGGGAGAAGGAAGGGGGTAAAGATGACATTGAAAGAAGAAGGGGTGAAGCAGAGGTAGATAGAGAAGTGTTGGAGGATGCAGAAGCTGTAAGAGTGACGAGGAAAGAGGATGCGGGGGCAAATGTGGTCATTGCGGCCGAGGAGTGAACACTGTAGGGTTTTCAGTCAGGCTCTGAGAAAGAAAGAAAAAAAAATAATCAGTCAGCTCATAGTCACGCGAAAAAGTCACAGGAAATGCAAAAAGGAAAATATTTAAATATCACGCAGATGTGTGTGGGCTTTAGTTTTAAAGGTCAAACATACACAGAGAAACTTAGTAAAGAAAAAATAAAAAGATTTTTTTCCAATTAATGCAATATGATAAAACGTGTACACATCCATTAGAACAAAGAGGAGGTCAAGATTAAGTTAATTAAATATTCTCTCTGATAGCTACACACAGAGTTTGGATTAACACAGAACACTCACCAGCAAACTCCGCTCCATAGGAGACACGGCACTGCTGCAGCTTGAGCGTGTGTGACTGTGCAGGGAGGTCGTCCACTGTGTGTTTTCCTCCATCAAACTTCAAAAGCTGTCAGAAATTGGTGTAAAAAAAAGTGACCCGTTAAATCAAACTGGAGATATATAAGTGCTAAATCTGCAGTCCTTGTCCTCTGCGCTTTTATCTTCACCTTTCTCTGAATGAGTCATAAATCTTGCAGACGCCAGTCGTTTTCATATCCATTCTGACAGCGTCTGATCCTCTTCGTCCTCCCTTCAGCTCGCACTCGTTTTCTGTGTTGGTCCTCGTCCTCTCTTCACGGAAGAAGCTTTATTCTCTCCACTTCTCCTGGATATGCGACTGTTAAGTCTGCCGGCGTTGTTCTCTCTGCTTCTTCTTCTCTCTCTCTGATCTCACTCCGCCTCAGTCAAGCACCCCCCGCCCCACAACCTGCCATTTCCCCATTATGTGAAACCTAGAAACGCGACGACAGGAAGCGAGACCACCACCACATCCCAGATCTACCCTGTTCTTGAGCTTCATCTGTCATGCAGCACTTTCTTGCACCTTTCCTTCACTCCAATGTATTTGCCAGAGGCAGTTGGGATGCTTTTAATATGGCGCGCACAGATCAGTGACATCAATCAAGTCAGGGATGAATCCAGTATGTGCAGTGCCTCTTACAGTTTAGTAGGTGAAATTGATTTAAGGCTGGCTGGCTGACTACTTTAACCTATTGAAATATATATTTATATATGGACCATAAATTTACACTTGAACCTGTTGAACTCTCCAGCTTACTTTTGCACACACTTACTGGTCCTGTCATAAAGTAAAAGCCGTTGTCAGCTTGTTAATAACATCACAGTATAAATCGAGAGAGAGAGAGAGAATAAACTGAAACAGTAATTTAATAATACAGATTGAGGAAACGATTGTGTTATTCTGTTGGTGAGTGTGGCTGCCTGGTAAATTGGGTTTCTACCTTCCGGGGGAAAAAAAAGATCTTTTTATGCCTGCTTCCCCCTGAACTGTAACTTCCATGCAAAGAAGTCGTGTCAGTGTGAAAACAATGCTTTACAGACTATCATGCAAATACAAATTTGAATAGACTGGAAAGGGAGACCAGGAACTAGGTTTTGCCTTTTACCTTAGTCCAGGAACAACCACTGTTGCATGTCTGTATACATTTTCAAAAAAAACATGTGGTTAAATTACGTATCTTGTCTTGTCAATGTGAAAGTGTGGTTATCGTCAATTGAACATACTGGATCTTGCACTGCTGTGCAAAGCATTGCTCTGCACAGCTTGTGTAATCTGCAAACAAATGACTATTTGCCAGTAAACAGGTTCATGTCCACGCTACTGTTACCTGGTAGATTGTCTGAAGGTTGAAGGGATGCGATTCATGGGTTGACCCTATTTGAACCTATTGAAAAGTAGTTATTTGTGTCGTAAACGTATTTTTGAACCTGTCTTTTCTTGTTCCTCTGCAGCCTCACTGTGTGCTGTTGGCCTCAAAGGAGAACTCTGCTCCAGTCAAGCTGGGAGGGTTTGGAGTGGCGATACAGCTGGGAGAGTCTGGATTAGTAGCTGGAGGTACAGTCTCAAACTGGGAAAACACCCATACGTGCCTGCACGCTTATGGAAATAGTAAGGCAACTGGAATAGCACTCCGTAGAGCTCATCCCTCCACTGAGGCACAGTCGCACAGCAAATGAGTTGTGTTGATTTGGACATATTTGTCAAACTATAACATACATTTAAACAGTTGACTCTCTAATAAATCTACATCATCTCAGCTCACATTTATAGCCCAATTTGTGACTAAGGTGGCTGATGACAACCCTACACTCAAATTAAATCACAATACAATGTCGAATTGTATTTGAACCCACAGCAAACTGGAAAAACTCATATTCATAGCCACCTAGATATATCTGTTGTTCCCCCTCCGGATCCATGAAGCCTTCCTCTGGGAATTTGGGGGGAAATATCAATTTCAGGGATTCAGCCCTTTGTCAGAGTTGTGCCAGAATTGAATGGGTTCCTCCTTGGACCCCAAAAAGAGGCACAGGTGAAAACATGACCTCTTTGGCAGAGGTAATAAGTACAATTGTTAGTTTTATATTTATTTGTCACCCTATAATTGTAATACTAATGAAAGTCGATAATGTATATGCGCAGGCGTTCACACCTTCATGCCTTGAGTTTAATTTAATCCTGAAACCCTGATCACACCACTTGGCTCTCCAGATTTCCCCAACACCTCAACCTCCAATTTTTCACCAACAGTATAAATAGCGAATTGCTAAAAGTGGCTTCTGTTTTCAGGCCGAGTCGGTACTCCCCACTTCATGGCCCCGGAGGTGGTGAAGAGGGAGCCGTACGGCAAGCCGGTGGACGTGTGGGGATGTGGGGTCATCCTCTTCATCCTCCTGTCTGGCTGCCTCCCTTTCTATGGCACCAAGGAGCGCTTGTTCGAGGCCATCATCAAGGGCAAATACAAGGTAAGAGAATAACGGACTTATTTTTTTGTAACTTCCTGTTTGTCGCTATGCTCCAGGGTGCGACAGCTACTTGTGATTGTTCTGTGAAGGTGTCCCCGGTCAAATGTCAGCAATAAATATCCCCTCCTTTGCTTTTCTGAATTTGCCACGGGATTAATAAAGTATTCATCTATCTATCTGTCTTTATACCACTTGCCAACCACTTGCATGAGGTGCAAAAGAAATTGACAGTATCAGCAGAGGATACTGAGAAAAAGGTCTGATAAATGTTGTGTTTTCAGCTGAGAGGATGAATTTCCTGCTCGGTGCACTAATCTGCAGCTGACACAGTCACTGCAGGCAGCATCGTCCATCAGGCTGCTGCTAAATTGACAGGTTATATTCTTTCTAGTAAAAGTAATAAGCTCTGCCACAACTGCAACTTGGTTCAACGTACTTGAAGTACATTCATCTACGGAGCGCACAAACTATTTGATTTCTTTTCCCACCGTTACATCCTTCACCTGGACTCACCCACTCACCACTGTCTTGTCTTTGTCCAGATGAACCCTCGCCAGTGGGCTCACATCTCGGAGAGCGCCAAAGACCTGGTGAGACGCATGCTGATGCTGGACCCTGCCGAGAGGATCACAGTTTACGAGGCCCTCAACCACCCCTGGCTGAAGGCAAGATTAGTTTTGACGTTGGTTGTATTATTGCCCTTGAACTTGCACCTTTTTTTGTGACCTTAATTTGTGTAATAATGGAAATGTAGACATGTGGTGTGATTTGGTTATATAATAATATAGTATTAGCAGCTTAGACTCACCTTTGGCTTAGTCAAGGCCGCTTCCTTCAACTTGGAACTAAACCACTGCTTTCACATCCGTTCTGTGACTGCTGTGTGTGCGTGTGTGTACCCCCAAGCGTTGTGTTCAAGTGTAGCGCTTATGTGCTTATATTCTGTGTGTTGTAGGAGAGGGACAGGTATGCCTACAAGATCCACCTGCCTGAAACGGTGGAGCAGCTGAGGAAGTTCAACTCCAGGAGGAAGCTGAAGGTCAGCACGGTGTTGTTTATTAAGCGCGATTAAAATCAGAGATTAGAGGAAGTGCCACCTCCCCCACAACGTGCAACTGCTTCTTATCACTTACCCAGATCAATTTCTTGTTAAATGTTTTCAAAATTCTCAGCAGACATTAAGGCCAGGTGCAAATACAGACAAAAGCATGTACATGGTGTAATAGCTGTATTCTCTCTGTTCTGTATCCCAGGGTGCAGTCCTAGCTGCTGTTTCCAGCCACAAGTTTAATTCTTTCTACGGAGACCCCCCAGAGGAGCTACATGACTTCTCAGATGACCCCACCTCCTCAGGTAAATCACCTCAAAGAGCTCTAATCTATTGTAGGGGAGATAAAGCGGACGATTCACGATTACTACGAGTAATGGAAGGTCAGATGTGAGGTGATGTATCTGCACCAGAGAACCCAATCGGCACATTCACTTTCTCGCCCGGTTTCTATTCTATTCTCGCGTCTCACTGTGATCTCCAGCTGTCTGCGTAGAACTTCCTCTGTTTAAACAAAGACAGATGTTGCCCAACGGCTTCACTTCTCTGTCTAAGACGTGGACTTTCACTTCCCTTTGATAAGAGGACTGCTGGCTCTGCCTTGCCTTTAGATATCAGCATAAAGAAACTTGTCATTGTTTTAAATAGCAGACAATGAGCACTGGGTTACATCATCACACAAAGAATCAGCGCGATTAGCAGAGGTTTACATTTTGTCCTCTGGGTTTTAAATGCAGCCGCTGCAGCCAGACAAATCACTGTGTGTGTTGTTTTCTGCTGAGGCTGACAGTCTCTTGCAGTCATGCTTCCTGGTGTTTATTTTTGCAGTTGGGCACCAGACATGCTGCCGGTCACTGACGTGTGTGTAGAGCTTGGCCGATGATTCAGGGACTTGTCTGCTTTTGCTGATTTGTCTCTCTCTCTCTGTGGCAGCTCTTTCCTGTTTTCCCCTCTGCCTCCTTGCTCCGTTCAAACCTGGTATTGACATCCGTCCTGAAACATCCGATCACAAACGAACAGCTCATACGATTGGGGAGAATAAGAGAGATTTGACCTGTTTGAATAAAGTATTACGTGTTGGTCAGTGCTGATATCGTACTCTTGGTGATCGGCACACAGCGCTCACCTGTGTTCCAGACCCCCTGCAAATGTGATCAGAGTGCTGGGATCTCGGGACGCACACCAGGTCTGAACAGGGCCTGTGTTCTCTCCCCTGTCTATTTGTTTTCTTCTTCTTCTTGTGAGGTATTAAACTCTACATCGGTAGTGGCTGTAAACCTGCTCTAATCTCAGCCTCTCTTTCTTTGGTGTCGTTTTGTCTTTTCTCTGCCGTGCTGTTTCTAGGACTGCTAGCTGCTGAAAGTACGTATCCCCGCCCATAGAATCTTGATTTGTCATATCATCATCGTCACTTGCTTTTTCAGTTGCTTTTTTTTGTTTATGGCTTCCTGTCTTCTCTCCTGTCACCCTTATTTGAAAACCAATGAAACAAAGATTCTCTGCTCACTTGCATCTTTATTTTTTCTCTTACCTCAAACCTTGATATAAACAATAAGCCGATTGTTGTGCTCCTAATAAGACCAAAATGAAAAACTGAGTTTATGAGGACTAGATGCCTGCGCTGCTCTGACTAACAATGGGGTTATTAATTGTTGGTGAATATTTAAATAACAATCAGGCTTCTCGTCGAAACTACACAAATCATTCTGTCACACACTTGAAAATATTGGTATTCATATTAATGATGAAGTGATTAAACAGCGCGTTCTACTCTGAGTCCCTTTTGTTTGTTGTTAGGCCTTTACTTTTTCATGGGTCTGGGTTAGTGTGGTCGATGAATTATTACAAATAGAGCAGAAGCCTTTATATTAAGTGACAACGTTATTTGATTAATTTCTTGTTCCTGCTGTTTGTCTTGTTATTTTTTTAAAGGGTGTTTTCACACCTGAAAGTCCAATCCAGGGTCTTTGTAAGGTTTTAATATATGATTTGTTTAATGTCGTCTCTCACTTTCTTGCATAAGTAAGAAGTTTCCCCAAACTTGCTTTCGTCCTGGAAACGAACAAAACCACGGCTCAGTTGATGTTCTGTTACAAATGATCCAAAAAAAATGTAGTTAGTACGACATCAGAAAACCACAATTCTCTGTACGTGTAATTTAGAAAATATGTATTCAATCATTTGAAAGGTGATAACCAGGAACCTTTGTTAAGGTCAGTGTGTGGGTTCAAATGTAACATTGAGTCAAAAAGTCCTTTCCATATCAAAGGATCTGTTGAAGTTCACGAGCTATCGAGGTTTCAGTGAGGAAATGCTGAACGCTTTGATACGTCATTACATACATCTGTAATTATATATTTTCACTTCATTCATTCAATTCTTCACCTCTTTCACCCTCTTTATTTATTTTTGGTGTTTTTTCCCTCTTGAGTAAACTGCTCCTAATCCATAATCCACACTGTGATTTACTGATGTGACTTTCTCCCGATGTTGTATTGATGCCCTGTTCCCGCTGTTTCTCTGCTTTTGCTGCATGTGTGGGCGATGCAGCAGGTACTTGGGGTTTAACACTTCTGAGTGTTTGCGTATGTGTGTGTTTCCCGTCGTGCCTTCTGTTGTCTGTGACTATTATTTTGTGTCTTTATGTGTTTGTCTTGTTCAGTGTTTAGCACTTTTTGTCGTGTGGAACGTTTGCAGGGACTGCGTGGATGTGTCTGCTTGCTTGCGATTCCGAATATGTGTGTTTAAGTGTAACCTTTGCGCGTGCGTGTGCGTGCAGGGGCAGTGTCGCAGGTGTTGGACAGTCTAGAGGAGATTCATGCGTTGACGGACTGCAGCGAGAAAGACATGGACTTCCTGCACAGTGTCTTTGAGGATCAGCACCTCCACACCCTGCTGGATGTGAGTGAAACGCAACACCTCCTCGTCCACTGTAATAGCAGAAATGTCCAGCAGGGGTCAGGCTTAGTACAGTGGAAGGAAAGGATTTGGGTAAACCCTGTGAAATGTCTGTCACTGTGATGTGAGTAGAAGGTGACGTGGTTTCCAAAAGGGCCAAAGTGAAAGAAGACCAATTTCTTTAATATTTTCTGCAAGAGTATCTATTTTATTTCACCTTATACACTTTAATAATGTGTTAAACAGAAAGTTGATCACTTCACCGCAGAACACCACTCAACTACCAATCGTACGAGTTTTCTTCATTACGTTGTAATTAGGTTTCTTTCCTCTTTTGTTTTTTTGTTCTGTCTTGCTTTGGGGCCGTTACATTATACATTGAAATTGTCAGACTTGGCTTCTAAGAGGAAGCCATGGCTGCAGATAATTTGGACAAGGTTTGAGGAGACGGATTTTTTGAAAAGCTTTGTAACTAGCATTATCAGCCGGTCCTTTGAAGGGATTTTCTAAGCCTCCTAAGTTGTAGTAGGTGTGGCCAAAGTTTGTGCTGCCTCTGTATTTACTTACCTGAGTGCACATTTATTTGTCTATGTTTACATCATTGATCGGGATAAACATCTCCAGGTCTTAACTGACGTTTTTGTCGTCGTTTCAGCTTTATGACAAAATCAACAGCAGGTCGTCTCCTCAGATCAGAAACACTCCGAGTGACGGAGTGCAGAGAGCTAAAGAGGTGAGGAAATCCCTGCTCAACTGTAGGCCAAAAATCATATGTTGTATCATATCTGTGCAGAATGATATAGTAAACAATGACATTCTGTGTTGTTTCCCCCCCCCCACCAGGTACTGGAAACCATCTCCTGCTACACAGACAACATGGAGGCCAAGGAGCTCAGGAGGATCCTCACGCAGCCACACTTGATGGTTGGATAACACACAAACACACACTCTTCCCTTAGTCACTGTGACAGGTTGTGTTGTCTGTGTATGTAGAGGTTGCTGCTTTGTGACACTCCAACTCCTGCGATAGAAGTTGGGTTGTTGTTGGCATCAGACTAACTCCCTTGGCCCCAAAGCTGCTTATCACCTGAGCCTGGCGAGCCCTCGGGCAGGGATTGTGCGGAGGAGCCGGACGCAGTAGGATGAATGTACTGAGGACTCGGCTGTGGATATATTGTAACTTTGA
Organism: Pseudopleuronectes americanus; assembly: GCA_038501795.1. NCBI lineage: Eukaryota > Metazoa > Chordata > Actinopteri > Pleuronectiformes > Pleuronectidae > Pseudopleuronectes > Pseudopleuronectes americanus. The sequence continues at coordinate 1,938,468 of CM076739.1, read as the reverse complement.
CTGTGATCACCTGCAAGACTAGTGGCCTGAAAAGAGCTTTGGAGGATTCTGTTGACAGACTTGGGAACTGTAAGTTGAGGCCTCATGTAAGGTGTAAGAATTTTTGAGCCTGTTTCATTAGTTTAGAACAATGGCAATTTGTTCAGGAAGAGTAGGCTTCTTCTTCACTGTGTAGTCCTGTTGTGAGTTATTGTCACGTAGAAAACAGCGCTGTAGCTAAATGTTGGACGATGAGGAGTTCCCTTCTCTCCGTGGCACTTGCTGCTGCTGTTGTCCCGCTTGAAATTTCGTTTAATGCAATTAACGCGTCCTGATCTCTGACCTGCCGGGTTTCTCATCTTGCCACAGACATTTAGCGTCGCTGCCAGCAGAGTGCAAGTGAAGGGCTTAAGCACACGGGAGGAACATTACTTCCTGTTTGTTGGTATTAACATATTTGTTTCAACTACATTAATGTTGACTATTACTCCAAAGCCCCTGGGTGCCAGCTGTTAGAGTCTACACGACTGTCACGTGTCATCACCTTGCATGTACAGGTTGCTGCTATGATGATCTGATGTGATTGTAGTAAAACACACATTGTGTCAGTGCCAAAGAGGAGGATTTAGTGTAAGCCACGCTCTTTCCAACGATGGAGCTGCGATAGTGTGCGTGTAGAACCAAATGTTCTATCTAGAGTGTGGATACTTGACCCCGAGCCTGTCAGGTCTTAACCAGCACAGGTTCAGACCAAATCAAATTACTACAGTGAAGGTCCTGAATAAAGTAAAATCTCTTCACACCTCTTATGGGGTTTAAAAGAAAACACATTTAATGGGAGCAAGTTATTGATGCCATAATGCAAAGTAAGCTTATTTTCCCTTTAATTTGCTACGAATTTCTTCAGTAAAATTAAGTGAAACTTGACGTACAGATAGTTGGGGTCATCTTTAACAAGAGTGAATAGAAAAGTCTTTGTCAATTGTTAAGGATAAAAGAAAAGTAGCTCGTCTGATTCCTTTTCCTCAACATCACATCCACCCACCTTATACATATGTTGTGGCTGTGGGAAATGTTCCCAGCATGGCGTTTATACTCACAGCGCTAATGGCTTCCTTCTCCACCGGGGTGAGCAACAGAACTCACGTAGGAGCCTTTGCAGTTGGATCCAAGAGTCTTTTGGTATTTATGGCCCTGTATGTATTTTCAGGCTCTGCTGCAGACCCACGATGTTGTTGCCCACGAGGTCTACAGCGACGATGCGTTGAGGGTGACCCCCCCCACCCACTTCCCCATACCTGAACGGAGACTCGCCGGACAGCACCAACGGAGACATGGACCTGGAGAACGTCACGAGGGTCCGCCTGGTGCAGTTTCAGAAGAACACTGACGAGCCCATGGTGCGTAACGAGCCGCAGCGTAAGTGTCGTCAGTTTCCACCCTGACCCTCTGTCTGTCTCTCCCAGGGCATTACTCTGAAAATGAACGAACTCAACCACTGCATCGTGGCCCGCATCATGCACGGTGGAATGATTCATCGACAGGGTAAGCACTCGTGCATGTTTGATCGGGTAACTCAGTAAATGTCAATCTGTTGCGATTTGCTGTCCACATAAAATCGAGTCGAGAGATTTCCAAAGTAGAGCAGGAAAAAACTGTCGGAGTCAGATCTGCTTAATGAAATAATGAAATGTAGCTCTTCTTTAGCTGGGCTCCCCCTCGAGTTGTCTCAAGAACCCCTGGGGTTTCCTGGGCGCTGCTCTGCGAAGCGATGATGTTTCCTCCCTCAAGAGTCTCATTTGTAGGCATTATTAATTCATTATTTCTCCTCTGCCTCAGGGACTCTGCATGTTGGAGATGAGATCCGGGAAATTAATGGCATCAGCGTGGCCAATCAGACGGTAGAACAGCTCCAAAAGATGCTGGTAAGTTCCACAGACGTTAGTCTGAACTTGTAGAAGGTTGAATAAGTTAGTTGAACCTGTGAAAACAGACATTTGCATGATCCTGTTTAACTGGAATAAATATCAAAATCATGGTGGCCGTTGTAAACGCATGTATTTTTTATCTTCCCAACAGAAAGAGATGAGGGGATCAATTACCTTTAAGATTGTGCCCAGTTACAGGTCCCAGTCCATGTCCTGTGAGGTATGGCATTGAATACACATCCACATTTGATTTCATGGTTATTTGCAGAGTGGACATGGTGAAGAAAAAAAAAGTCCTTGTATTTTCCGTTGCAGAAAGAGTCCCCCGATTTGTCTCAACAGTCGCCCGCTAACGGTCACGCTAGTGTCACCAGCTCCATCCTGGTATGTCTCACACACCTGCAACAAGTTAGAGTAAATCCTACAGTCTGTTTTATTGTTGTTATCAAGTTCCAACACAGATGAGTCAATAAAATTGTTTTGGTTCATAGAATGAAATCACTATATGTTAGATTTGAAACTTCCAAAACAAAGTATGCCGTGTAATTATAAAGGCATTCTGACAATACAATCGTGGGTAGCAAAGACTTCCATTTACTGTTATTGTCACCCCGACTAGGACCTGCCATCGACGATTCAGCCCAAAGGCCGTCAGGTGAGATTTCCTCCTCTTTGACATCATGAATTCCTTCCATCGGGTACTTCCCTTACGTCAAGTGCAAATCTGCATGTTAAAGAGCACTCGAGTGGTCTTCCGTCCCATCGTTTTGATTTAACTGATGTGGGTATTATTCTACAATGTGGGATCCTAATGCCCTCTCCTCTCGATTGGATGATTGGATAGGATTCCTTCACTGCTGTAAAAACAAGCAGATGATTGTAAGCGGTAGAATGTAGCTGAGGACAGGCTGAATTTCTTGCGCCGCCTGTTATGTGTAAATAATTAGAGATTTAAAGTGTTTGGAACTCGTTGAACGCGTCCCTTAACTTGTCACATGTGTTCATTCCGATTCCGGTTCCTTCATTGCCCCCCCGTACATTATGTAATGCATGATATATGTAAGTGTGATGCTCTCAACCCCATAGATCTCCAGAACTCCTACTATCAAGGACAAATTGTCCATCAAGGTAAGATGTCTGTAAGTGGAGCCCCTGTAGATGTAGATTTCCCCCCATCGCAGCGTTTGGTTCGTCATTGTAGTTGTGTCAAGATCCCATGCTGGCTACGCAACGGAAAAAAAGTTGGATGTATTTGCATAAGCAAAAAACGGCAAAGTTGAATGCTGTTTCAATGTCTGTGCCCTTTCCTGCTTCAGCTGCCCCTCGCTGTCTTCTAATGACAAGTGTCTGCACCACATCACTGTCTATTTAACAGCGTGGTGGCCTTCTCTTGATCATCTTCTTTCCCGTGTAATAATTGCACCACACGCTGCCGCATGCAACAATTTGTCTTGTGTCCCAGATCTACGTACGCGCTCAGTTTGAATACGACCCGACGAAAGATGACCTCATCCCGTGCAGGGAGGCGGGCGTTGCCTTCCAGGTGGGCGACATCATTCAGATCATCTCCAAGGACGACCACAACTGGTGGCAGGGAAAGCTGGAGAACACCAAGAACGCCACGGCGGGGCTCATCCCCTCGCCCGAGCTGCAGGAGTGGTGAGCAAACTCCCAAAAGGAAAAAATATTGCTTCAAAATTTCAAAGTAAACGGTATTAAAGAGACACGATCAAATGTGTTTTTAAAGCCAGTCATTTCTGGCAGGAGTTGAACCTGCTTCTTTTATCAGATCTAGCAGACATTTTACCAATCCAACACAGGAGTTGCGGAATGGCTTTGCTCCAAAGCTACTGTAACTTGTATCTGTCATACCCATGAAGCACGATCTGGGCTGAGTATTGCGTATGTCATCTTGTGCCCATCATGGACATTCAGCCTAAAACTGGTGTCAATGATGCTGTTTTACATTGAATTTGAATCTTTGGGCTTACAGTCTCTTGAAAAGGACCATGCGGATGCAATGTTTTTTGTGTGTTGTTTTTTCTAAGTTTGAAGTAGTCACCGTTAAGGTCGATAGTATTAGGATTTGCAAGCAATGCCGTGGAGCTAAGATAATGAACATCATTTAGTGTTGAGCTAAAAGTTGGATCTTATGAATTGGTTCTGTATTGTTGTAAAGCCTCCAGTGTTCTAATGTGTAACAGTTCATGTAGCCTCTGTTGAGTGAAATAACAGATGGATTGGATGTGGATTGTGCAAGGATGAGGTTCCATTGTAGCCTGTTGCTTTGTGACTTATCTGACCCTGCTTGAATAGTCTGTCTAAGAAAGTCCAAGATGTGCACTGTTGTATTAACTGCAGTAGTAAATCAAACCAACTGAATTCCCCTGTGATTTCAGGCGCGTGGCCTGTATAGCCATGGAGAAGACCAAACAGGAACAGCAGGCCAGCTGTACCTGGTTTGGCAAAAAGAAAAAACAGTACAAGGACAAGTATCTGGCAAAGCACAATGCAGGTAAGACATGGCATGCTGTCGAAAAACAAGAGGTTTGAAATGATTGGAAGTGCTGCACGCTCTGTTGTTTCTCTGACAGCTCTCTACTGTTGTCTCATTTCAGTGACTAACACTGTTGCAAGCAACAGCTTTAGATGTATTAAAGATGGTGTGTTTTTGAAATTGTTTTTATTAACCCTTCCACTCCCCCCTCTGTCCATGTTTCATGCTGTCTCTTACCCAATGATATGGCTGCATGTAAGTAACCCCAGACAGCTCCTCTCTCATCCCCTTCCTTACGTCTGCTTGACTTTAGAATGATTAAATTGAGCAAATGTTAGTTGTCGGCATCCAGCGTGTCTGAAGTAGTGTTAAATAATTACACTAATTCTTCTTTTTTTTGGGGGTATTGGGATAACACATTGGAATTGCAGCAAATGTAACTATCATTGACATAACTTGTTAACAAATGTAGGAAAATGCTGCTGAAACCCAAACTTGTTTTAAAAGTCGACGTTAACTGTAAACTTTGTCCTGGACAGTGTTTGATCAACTAGACCTGGTGACTTATGAGGAAGTGGTGAAACTGCCATCGTTCAAGAGGAAAACACTGGTGTTGCTCGGTGAGTAAAGACAGCGGATGTTTATTGTAAGCGAGGATGATTTTACCCAATCATTTATGAAGGTGTATTTGAAATCAACAACTGTCAATGAGAAAATATGTATATTTAGGCCAGGAAAGTAGTCATTTAAGTGTGTGCATGTAGTGAAAGAAAGAAGTAAATGATGGTTATTGTATTGGTTTGTCATTCTGGCCACTGTATGTTTATTGTAACGGAGACAGAATACAAACAAAAGTCCTCATCACATAAAAGTACTAAACAGCTTTGCATTAGATTGAGTGAGATCCCTTCCAACCAGCAAGAGTTTGATCCCACAGTCCTCTGAATCTCAAGTAGTTGTCTGTCCACATAATCAGATGCTGCTAAGGGGATGTTTCTATGTGATTTAGTGGATAGTTTTTTGGGATGTGTCTCTGTTGCAGTCAAATTACCATTACAATATAGACTGTGCATTTGTTGGATCAAAGACTCGAGACGATTCCAGTCTTTGCTCCAAGTGTCACGTTAGCGTTTCATCCAAGGCTGCCTCCTGCACACACGCTGCTTGTCACTGTTCCCCTTTGAAGGCCAAAGTCATCGAATTAATACTAATACATGGCATAATGAAAACCAAAATGGGGACTTCCTGCAGTTTGCAGGTTTTGGTCCCAGCATTCTCTGAGGCAGCTGGAACTTGTAACCTTAGCCAACAGATGCATGTTCACCAGAAGCCAGACAGTAGCACAGGATGTCAACCATAACCATTCAATGTAATCAGGAACAGGTTTGGACTACCAGGCCACCTTAAAGCCATCTCTAAAAAGACAGGTGCGGTTGTCTTTCAGGCGCACACGGCGTCGGAAGGAGGCACATCAAGAACACCCTCATCACCAAGCATCCGGACCGGTTCGCCTACCCCATCCCCCGTAAGTAGAGCCACACAATTGCTAAAGCTTCACCCGCTTCCACATCTTAACGGTTTGACTCTGCTCAGACACAACTCGACCTCCTAAGAAGGACGAGGACAACGGGAAGAACTACTTCTTTGTGACTCACGAGCAGATGATGCAGGACATCAGCAACAACGACTACCTGGAGTACGGAAGCCACGAGGACGCCATGTACGGCACCAGGCTGGAGACCATCAGGCAGATTCACGTAGAGGGCACGATCTCCATCCTGGACGTTGAGCCGCAGGTAACAGATGCACACTGAAACATGACCTTCTTGGTGGAGGTCATTACTGTTGCAGCTGCCACAAAAGCAGTATGGAGTCACTCCCAAAAGCCACCAATCGCTACATCTTTTCAACCTACATTCTTGCAGGCTATATTCCGAGGTGAAATGCTGCAGTGTGTTTAACTCATGTAAAGAATAACAAGTAGTGCAATATATCCAACAACTATGTCAACACTTGGGTAGTCATTCACAAAGTCAATTCCAAACACAGTTCATTTTGTGAACTTACCAGCCACATGGGTTGGTTTTTGGCACTGATGAGGCAATCACTACAGATTCACACCAAAACACTCCTCCCACTTTCAAACTGTCTCTCTGTCATCAGGCACTAAAGATCCTCAGGACTGCAGAGTTTGCTCCCTACGTGGTCTTCATCGCAGCTCCCACCATCACCCCAGGCATGACGGAGGTACAGTCCCCCAAAACTCGGCCCGCCTCCTGTATCTGCACGTTCAGTCCATCTACACTGTGAAATCTGCCTTGACTTGTTTCTGTCGCTGCATGCCCCGTTTGCTTTAAGTCTGCTTGTTTCCCTTTGGCATGCCTTTTCATTTGCACTCGAGGTTCCCAAAATGGTGCAGGAAACTGCCCGTAAGTATTCAATTCACGTCGTGCTTGTAGTTGTCTCAATTTTCTTTCATTCTCTCCTAATCCTCTGCATTTGTGTTGTCTTTGTGGTGCAACTTTCCTGGCTCATTTTCTAATTGATTGTACTCCCTGTTTCTATTGTATTTGGCAGCTTTGTTATCCTAATTGAATTTGCTGTTGTAGCAGTTTCAAAGTTGTAGGACTTTTGGTGAATTTTGTTAGGACGGTATTTTTGTAGTTTTCGGAAGGAAGTAGTTGAGTTGCAGGTTTTTCAGATTCACGCATGCTAGACAGCACCTGCTGTATTGGGCCCGTAACCTTGGCAGCAACGACGGCAATCTTTGACATGGCCCATTGTAGTGGCTTGTTTACTTTTACAGCATCTCAATAGATGAAGTTCATTTTGGGTTTGTGAAGCGGCACCCAGAATGGGAATTAGGTTCCCCCCCCCCACCCCCCCAATATCTGAGGCCATAGCGATATTGAAAAACAGCGGGAAATGATTGTAACAAAATGTAAGTTTAATTTGGAGTGGGATCATGACATGTGACATTTCTTTCCCATTTGATGTCAAACCAAATAAACAGATCTAGTTTAGTGCAAATGGGAATTCAACATCCTTTCCAAAAGCACAGCTGGAGGTGCATTCAAATACGAGACGATAACGTAAGTGCAGCCCCTTTAGACTCGATATCGTTGTTCGATCAGTTCCTCCCTGTTGAGCTGATTCACCTGCACGTGCCAGTGGTGGTTTTATGAATGAAGCTGGTAGCGCAGCACTTCAGGCTGCCTGACCTTCCGAGCAGCGGCTGAGGTCCCGTCATAGTGGGGGCAGATAATGGAAAAATGGTGCAAAATGTGTACAAGCACGAAATTTGGCATGGTGGTCCCAACGGTCAATTGAGCCTGAAGTGCCAAATGCGTCTGCCGAGAATGGTTTTGCTTAAAGCTTGTTGGATTTGAATGATCTTGGTGTTGATTTCTAGGTTTTCTTGCATGCTGAGCATTATACTGTAAAGGGTAGAAAAGGACCACTTTATATAAAATAACAACATAAAACTTCAAATAATACTCGTAATACTTTATTTACACAATATAAGCATTAAATATTTTGCATACATTTGGAACATGTTATTCAACCAAATAGAAAATATGAAAAAAAGCCCTTAATACTGTCAAATCGTCCTTCCATAGCAAACTATTACATTGGCCCACACACTGGCACCAACTTTCACTGCTGTATATATGTATCACTACAGCTGCAGAGTGCAGTGCAGGGGAGCCCTGAAAGAAAGCATTTCTTGCAGGAACACTGGGGTCAGTTCCTGACAGCTGGCTGCAATAGGTGGAAGCGTTGTCCAACAGATGTGCCATATGTCGGCAGGACTGACAACTTGTGGATTGCTTGACCCCCATATGATACCAGCCTGGGTAAGCAGCGCGTTTTGCGTGTTCCATGAGGGTTGCACTGGTTGCTGGGATAGCATCATAGGACCTCTGCTTGCCTTGCCCACTGGTGGCTGCACTTGATCTGTCATACATGACGACGCCAACAAAGTTGGCCAGCTTCTGCTTCAGAAGGTCCTATTGCAGAAACGACCTCATGGACCCATCGAGCATTGCTCCCTGCCCAAAGGCAATCCACATTTTGGAAGACCAAGATGGCAGCTTAGATACTGCTATGATGAGCACGTCAGTGTCATTGGCTTTGATGACAAGTGACTTGCTACCCTCTGCAGTTGCATCTCTTCCATGTCCAAATGACAGCATTGAGGGATTTGTTGGTGTTGCTGATGACATCTTCTCCTTTTGTCACAATGACCATACTTGTTGTTCCAGCCTGACATTTGATCTGCAAGAAAGTTGAAGAGCTCAGTTTTCTTGTTGTCATCCCGCAGAAAACTTGTCCAGTTTGTTGGGTCCTGCTGGTACTCTGACCTCTTTTTGACCTGGTTTCAGATTTCAAACTTGTACACATCAAAGATGACATCGACTCGCTTGAATTTGGAAAGATGTCATCTTTGGCATAGTCTTCTTTGGGCTGCGTGGAGGCAGGAATTGATGAGTGCTGATGTTCCCTGTCAGACAATGTGACCAGTGCCTGAAGAATTGCAGTCAGCTGTGACTTGTGGCGCATATGATGCAGGTGCTGAGTGGTTGTCATACTTCAAGAATTCTTGCAAGTCATACTGTCTGTTTTGGCAGGAGACGAAGAGTGAGGAGTGACAGTCATCTTGAAGCACTTTGTCCTTGAAGAAAGAAGCCTTGTTCTTCTTGGTTGGCTGATAGAATGTGCATTCTCCAAGGCCTCCATAAATGGCTTGAACTTGTCCTTGCCTCTCTCGTGATGACTCCAAACAACTTGAGCTTGTTCTGGATCTGCAATGTGTCTAGCACCAGCAAATCAGCAGACTCTTCTTGGAAGGGTTGCCCATCTCTTTTATCACTCTGACCATCGCCGAAGTGCCCCTGGGTCAGTCCAATGGCTCCTCCATCACCCTTGATGTTGTGTTGATGGGCTTGGCCATGGAAGAGAAGTCTCCTTTGTGAAACGCTCTGGCTACATCTTGATGCTGTTTGTCAAATGAAGTGGAAGCCACCGGGCATAATTGACATTATTATTATTATTATTATTTGCGAAGAAGTAAGGGATCAGTTCTGAGAGTGCTTCACGGTCCAAGTTTCCTTCCCTGAAGGAGCACGACCAGCTCCATGTCCCAAACCCACAACTGGCATTTCTGAGGTCTCGGCTGATCACACACTGAGCTCACCTTTGAAGCCTCAAAGGTGAGCCAGTCGCCTTTCTTCAGTTTCTACAGGCTGCATCTGGTGTGCCAATCTTGTCCCAGTCAGGAAGGACTCAGCTGTACCAGATGAGGCCACCCCTGTTCCAGTAGTTTTCCAAGGGAACCAAGAGCAGCCTTCTCTATGTCCTCTCCATACTCAGGCCACTGCAAACTATGACTGGGCCCTGGGGTTGAGGAAAGCCACTGTATCTGGAATCTTCCCCATGTGTCGTAACAAAGGCAGCAGTGATGTCATGAGCTGCCCATGTTTTGCTTGGCACAGCTGGAGGTTTGGGCTTCTTAGTAAGGTACGCTGGTTTAACATTGGTGAATGCTTCCGGAAGTCCACTGAGCTTCACCAGGATGTTCAGGGCTTGGATGTAGTTGCTGTTGGGTTGTGGTCGATGCTGGACAGACAAGTCCATCATCCACGTACTGACATTTCTAAGACTCTATCATAGGTGAGGAGCATGTAGCCTCTTCCTTGTTTTTTCAAACACAGACATGCCCATGTACACAACAAACGGTGTCTCCTGGTCCTTGGAATGGCTGTGGACGTGAGATCCAGCATTGGATTTGGCCAAACACTTGTACTGTAAGAGCTGAGCCAGAGCAAGGCTCCATGCTGGACTTGGGACTTGATGTCTGCTCCATGCTCAATCATGCAGACAAACTGAAGCAGTGCTGATGCCATTCCACTGTTGAAGCATTGAACAGCTTCTCCATATTTGCTTGCTTGTGCAAGAATTGACCCTACGTCCAGCTTGTAGATCAGGGTTGAAGCAGCTGCTCCTTCACTCGGGTAGCATATCAAGACTGTCCATGGCAAGCTGCTGCAGCCTCTGCCTGTAGGTGGCCAAGTCTGATGGCGCTGAACTCTCACTTGCAGATTGCGTCTCAATCATGTCTCAGAGTTTTGGGCTTCGGTGAGCTCGTTCTCGTTGTACAGACCAGCCAAGCATGCACTGTGGTACTTCAGTTCCTGCGCCACCACATCTCCAGCACTCAGTTTGGCAACCAGCATCATTGAGTGTCTTTGCACACTTGTTGAACTTAGTGTTGCTGAACAGAGGCCAGTGCTCCCACTTCCGTCATCAAGTGGGTCCATCTTGATTGGTACCGCATTGGCTGCATGAATGGAGGGGCTGTATCCATCCTCTACCCTTCTGGTAGGATTTGCAAGTGGAGATATTAGGCTCCCTTTTCAAGGTTTGCTCCATGAAAAATGAGAAATACTTTTTTCAACGACTTGGCTCATTTTCTGTGATGAACATATTCAGTGAATTGACACTTTATTTGTGATGTTGGGGTCCACTTGACCCAGGACTATGTAGTGTTCAATCACCTCTGCTCCCCACATTCGTGCACTTTACGTCAAAGTTATCTGCATCCACATACATTTGAAAACTCCAGCACAATAACCCAAAGTTTGCAAATATTGGGCATCATTCTCGCTTTCTACGAAAACATGCTGTCCCTTCCAATTAGTGCAATCCAGAATGATTTTCATAATGAAAAGTTCATAAGAAGGCTTGATGTCCTGCCCAATTTCTAACTAGTTCAACAAGTAAACGTCAATACTGATGAAAAACCTAGTTTCATCCAATCAGATTGTTGTTTCTTTGTTTAATTGCATTTGATCACAAAAAGCACTTTATTCACGAATGTGATTTAACACCCGTTAAATGACATTAACCATATTTAGCTTGCTTGTTCTTGGTATAAAGTTTTTGAAAATAGAAACATTTCATGCAGGAAACATCCATTTCTATGAGAGAAACAATTTTCGCCAGACGCATTTGGCGACCATTTGAAAAATGGCCACCACCATGCCAAATTTGGTGCACAATTTCTGTGAACAATTGCTGTTATCTGCCTACTTATCATTGCACAGCGGAGTCTCGGTGCCCACCGCCATGTTTCATCTGCAATTTGGGGCAAGATTTGCCAGTGTCTATGGTTATACCAAAGTTCCTTTCATAAACCGGTATCGTTTAGTGAATGTACTAGTAATTCTGTTCCTCAGAGCAATTTCTTGCATATGTCGAAATACTCAGAAATTTATCGTTCTTCTCATGTCCTGCTAGCTCAGATGCTGGTTCGACCAAAGTAGGTGGTTTCTGTTAGATTGCTTTTTGGACATTTTGTGCTTTCCTAAATAAACATCATTTCAAACTGCATTACTGGTACAGACATTTTTTAATGATCATGTGCAAGTGACACTGGCGCGTTAATCTAGAGCGACATGGACAACGTCCACTTCGCAATTGTGACTGTTGGGCACCGTCTCAGTCTCATTTGATAAAGTAACAACCGCAATAGTTATATAAAGATAGAGTTTAACTTTGAGCAACTGTGCACAAATAATCACCCAATCCAGATACTTGAAGTATAAAAGGATTTATTAAAAAGGGGAAAGAAATTAGTCCTCATTAACAAACTCCAATATTTTCAAAGATGACATCACAATTGGAAAACACATGGAACTCTATCTGTGTGTGATACAAAGCGTGGTGACATCCTGTGGCCGAATTCAAGGGATGCTACGTCATTTCAAGATGGACCACTTTGCGTAAGGAAGATGGCCGCCGTTCACGGTCTTTAAACACAGGACTTTTCAGACAAAGACATTTTCTTATCTGGTATTGCTGGCGCCAAGGGCGCCGAGATGCAGTCTAGATTTATCCATATGTAAACTCTGCTTTGAGACCCTAACCGGAAATGACGGATTGTGTTCCACGGACTGAAAATTAACTGGGTCTCAAACAAAATCACACACACAGTTTTCAACAAGTCTCTTGTACTGATATTCACGGTTATGCGCGTGAGAGTCCGGAGGGATTCGTGGCCGCTTAAGCTGGTTCGGCTGTTGCAACAGAGATCAGCGCGGGTCTTGCTTCTCAACAGAGTCGTTCGTGTGCAGGGCTGGACAGCTGTGGTCATGCTGATGTCTTCAGAGCGGTACAAAAACAGACAGGTTAATCAATCAGCGAAATCTGAGAGGAGGGTCAGCCTCCTTGAGGTCGCCTCTCAGTGGGAGCACCCAGGACCCCAGTCCTTTTCCCACCACGTGGTCTACACTCTGGCCTCTGGCCTAATGCCTTTCAACCTCTGGAGTTTCCAAGTTGGACATGTAGCAAATGCTAATTAGCCTGCTCATCGCGCCCAACTTTGCTGATTTATCTGGACCATCTTTCTTTTTAGTAGTGACCAAGCAGGAAGACTTTCTTTGAACAAAAAGGTTTTTTTATTTTTTGGAGTCAGTTTCCATTAACAAGAAGATTAACACACCAAGCCTTGAACTACAGCCACAATAATTCTACATTTAACAATTACAAATCGGGATGAGGACACAATGGGCCAATTTCACAGCATGAATCCAAAGACTAAAGTGGCAGTAGAAAATAAACTCCATTTGCAGAGATGACATTGGAGCGCTGGTGTCCTGCTCTAGACAAATGCAGGTGGTTGAAAGTTATGGGATTGCATCAAAGTATACCGAAAACAATTAAAAGGCAGTTTCAACAAAAGACTACTTTTTCATCCCCCCCATCTTCACAGACACTCCAACACTTTTAACTGCTTATGAGCCAATCATGCCCAGCACCAACACAAACTTGTCATTTAATCAGGGACATTTTCCAAATAACTCCTCATTGCCTACTAAACTGTTCTGGACAAAGTAAGTTTCACCCAAAATTTAAATATAATATATATATAACTTGACTCAACTATAAACACAGTCAAGAACCATCATGTTCAAACTTGTTAACTAAATATTGGCTATTTCCCAAGACCTTTACTTTGGATTCTGGAGTACTTTGACACAACAATTTCAATACTTACAGCAGTTGCTGAAGAGTTATTTGCTTTTCCCGAAAATAGCTAACTAAATTTCTTGCAGGTTAACATCCCGTGGCAATTGTGGAACTTTTTTATCACAGCTCTGGAGTACAAAAAGTTAAAGGCAAATTGCTTGCTTTTCCCCCAATTTACTTTATTGAAAAACATAGCAAACAGGCGTCCAACAAATTTGGAAAGTGCACATTTTCAGTCAACAAGGATTTTTTCCCACAGTTTTGCTGGACAGATAAGTACCATTTCCAAATAAATAAGACCTATTAGTTGGCGAAAGATTCAAACCAAAAGCGACCAGCTCAGACTGAAGCTCGGTACAAACCACCCGCAGCTTCTGCTCTGATTAGCCGAGACCACAAACTGGGCGGAGCGCTATCTGGGAGGACCACATGTTGCCACTATTATTTGTAATTTAAAGAATGTACAGAGAGAGAGATTGACAAACATACCTCTTTTCCCTGCCCCCTTCAGGACGACTCCCTGGAGCGGCTGCAGAAGGAGTCGGAGATGCTGCAGCACACCTACGCCCACTACTTCGACCAGACCATCGTCAACAACGAGATCGACGAAACCATCCGCCTGCTGGAGGAGGCCGTCGACCTGGTGTCCACCGCCGCTCAGTGGGTCCCCGTCTCCTGGGTCTACTGACGCGCCACACGGATGCTAAACTTGGAGCAGAACGTCGTCGGGACCATTTCCTCTGTAGATACTTGCTGAAAAAGATGGGAATTACAAAACTCGGACGCCACTCACCACTTTTCTCAACAGCCTTACTGTTGTGTACATATATACATATAAATGAACACAAAACTACATGAAAATGGTTCTGTCCTCATATAGTCCAACATGTGCGTGGAGGGGTAGATATTTTGGACCTTTTTTTCCTAATCATGTTGGACTGCTTCTAGTGGAGGCAATAGCAAGCATGACCATAAAGCAGTCTGTGTTTGGACCTTTAAGGCACTTCTCGTGGTACTGTGTCTCCTCCTCTCCCCGGCCCCTGTGACCAACAAGCCGAACTCTGAAGCACATCGGAAGCTGCTATAGTGGCGACAACTTTACTCCCTCAGCTTGCAATGCAAGTTTGGAGGGAAGAAAATAAAGCACATGAAACTTGGCAGTTCCTTCCTCCAACCTCCACCCTTTATTTATTTCACCGGCCATCACTCCCACCTCCCCGACAATCTTTGTTTACATCTCCGTTTGCACAAAATGGACTATGAAGAAAACTTGTACTCCATTTCTTCACTAATCAGCAGTCAACGGATCTGGAACATAGTTCTCGGCACAATCCACTGTACTGGAATAAAAAGAGACAAACTGACGGAAACTGCCTTATCAGAGCCTCGGGAAGGGAAGGACGGTAACACTATGCACACACCCCAGTTTCTGCCAGGCAGCCAACACAACAAGCATCTTCTTTCCTCACTCAGAGAGCCACCACTTTTGCTCAAATTACGTGGTGATAGACGTGTGCAGGAGGAGGAGGGCCTCCTCTCAGATCCTACAGCCAAACGTCTGGAAAACTGTTAACTGTTGTCTTTGAAAATATAAAAAAGGAGGATTCCTGTTTTGGGAGGGACAGAAAATAACTACATTTTGTGTGTAAATGTTGCAGTGGCGTCATGAGAGTGAATTTACAAAGAGCCAGTGTAATTTACCCTCAAAAGAAGCTCGTATGTGATAACCTCTTCGCGCTCTACCACAAGGCCGCGACGGCGCCGCAAGGGGCAGTCCATATATAAAAATACTATTAAAAAAATGTAAACACTCAAACAAGTGTGATGTCGCTGCCGTCTCTTCTGGTAACGTTGTCCTTTTAAGTCCTGTGTAAATTACCTCTGCAAAATGACTAAGCAGCTCTATGAAATGTTGTTTTTTGTTCTTTCATTTAAAAACAAAATATATATTTCCTTTTACGTGTTTAAAGACGCCTGCCTTGTCTTTCTTTAAAAGTGAGTGAAATGTTTACATACAATTGAAAGCCTAAAAGTCACTTTACAAAAGATAATGTGGATACTGTCTCGCAGTCTTTCATGACGCACCTTAGCTCGAACTCATTGCTTCAATCCAAGAACTCCAATTGCCCTAACCCTAACCTGAACAAAGTGAAACTTGTTTTTTAAAAACACTTTTCAGTTAGAAAACTTGAGGTTGCCCTACAAAACAATAGTATGCACTACATGCCAAATTGATTTAACTTTTGTAGTCACTGTTTACTTCAAATAATTAGGAAAATAGGCCTGAAATTAAGTTAATTAAATTACAAATATCAAATACTCTTCCTAATTACACTAAGTTTTTGTTAAGTTAAAGCAAGACTCTTTTATCATTTCTTAAACTACAGTACAAAAATTAAATGACCAGAATGTTCTTTTTTCAAGTTTTATTCATTTGAACACACCCAAAAGGTATCTACAAAAACCACAGAAAATAGAATGAGCATGAATTACATGGAAAACATGCCTTCACATGCACCACACATCATGTCAATGGGGTCTGGGGAAGTTAATGATGGCAACATTTTGATGCTACCGATAAGGATAAAGTGCATTCACTTAAATGGAATTCTGACATCAGTGCAAATATCCTACAACAACCACCACAAAGACTGCATTACCAGCTTTAAACAGTTACATATCACCAAAAAAAAACCTCCACATTGCAAGCTGCATTTTCCCAAGATCCAACATTACATGCTGAACCAAAAAAGTATTTGGCATATACTTATGCTAATCAAGATGCAGGACATAATTGCATTAGGTTCACCAGGTTGTCCATCGCCATGATCCCTACTTTGGATGGCTTGCGTGGACTGGACTTTGCCTCAGCCATGCAGACGATACCCACTGCAGACAAAGAAACAAAAAGATAAGCAGAGGATTACAAGTATGAAATATTACTTGTGGCCTATTTCAATAACAGTTCACAGAAGAATGAATATGCACTCATCTACTCACCACTGTGGCGATGGTGAAGTGTTGGAGTCCACTAAACACTTCAGGAGATCCAGGGGTAAACAGCACTGCAGCCAAATTCAAGTTAGTGGTGACAGCTTCTTCAAACAAACTGAAATAAATGCAACACACCTCCATACTGCTGATGTGGTGTCATCCAAGTATCTGTAAATCCCAACATTACAACTTGACTTAAATGGCATAATGTACACCATGTTTTTACTCTAAATGTCTGTTAGTGGAAACAAGTCATTCTACCCAGCAGCCTGCGAGCACCCTTGTGTGGAGTGTGTGAATGTGACAGCAGACATTCAGGCTACAAACATTGTGTCGTTTTATCAAAGCTTAAAGGGTTGGTTCACAGAAAAAGACTAAATCATTATTTATTTACTCACCACTTTGCAGACACAGGGCTGGGTGAAGTGTTAACTTCATTGTGGACTTTGGTAGCATCTGATGGCTGCTGATCGTGGACTAGGATTACAACACCACAATCATTTACATCTCTAGCATTGAGCAAAATACCTATTGTAAATAATCTTCATTTATCAATGCTCAAAACTATTACCCATTCAGGGCCTAATGTCACATCTTCAACTTCCCCCTCCAAAACAGTACTTCCAACTTCTTCATTAATAAACATCAAAATTAATCAGACTGCACTTCAAATTCTCACATTTCAAAAGCTGCAACAGTTACATGGTGGAGGGTGGGTTATCAAAGGGGCTTCAAGCCCCAAATTCAAATTACTCTCAAACGCCACAGTTTTTTACACCATGTTTTTAGCCTAAATGTCGTTGAGAAACCTTGTGTGCAGTGTGTGCAGTGTGAGAAGGTGACACCAGATGAGGAGAGAAGACATTCAGGCTAAAACATGGTGACAATGATGCCACTCCAAGTGAAAATAACGTCAATGTACCTCAAATTTCTACTTCTGTACAGACTTGCATTTCAACCTAAGGTCTGCACTCAACTCCACCCACTGCAGGATTTGAAAAAATTCTAAACCCACACAAATTAGCCTAAATTGTTAATGTAGAGGGCAGCCTCACAAACATTTACATAAACAGAGTCTACATCAAAGACTTTTAATCCATTTCTACCCCAATTACCCACCAACACTAAAGAACTATAAATTACTTTTCAAATGTTAGTCCTCCACTGCATGCACTATACCCATCATCCCCTTTACTTGCTCTGCAGCATTGTTACCAGTTGCTTCAGCCCCTCCACCACCGCAGCCTCCACCTGTAGGCTCTGACAGGAAGTTATACAAGAAGGAAAAATTACTTCAGTGGCAGATTACAAAAAAATATATCTACTTATTTTAACAAAGCCTAAACACATTATCCACAGAAGAATGACAATTAAGTCATCATCTACTCACCACGGTGCCGATGGAGAAGAGGGTCAAGTATTTGAGTCCACTAAACACTTCTGGAGTTTCAGGGGTAAACAGTGCTGCAGCCAAATGGAAAACAAGTCAAGTTATTGCTGACAGCTTCTTCAAACAAACTGAAATAAATGGGACACACCTCCATACTGCTGATGTGGTGTCATCCAAGTATCTGTAAATCCCAACTTCACTTAAATGGCATAAAGTACACCATGTTTTTACTCTAAATGTCTGTAAGCGGAAAATAAGTCATTCTACCCAGCAGCCTTCGAGAAACCTTGTGTGCTGTGTCTGAATGTGACCCCAGAGGAGGACGAGAGCAGACATTCAGGCTAAAAACATGGTGTCGTTTTATCAAAGCTCAAAGGGATGGTTCACAGAAAAATTCATTCATTATCTACTCACCAATTTGCAGACAGGGATCTGGGTGAAGTGTTAACTTCAATGTGGACTTTGGTGGCATCCGATCCTGATCGTCATGGCTGCTGATCGTGGACTGGGATTAATCCATCAATTCATTCATCTTCAGTTATGCTACAAATTCTTTATTCAAAAATCAATGCTGCAAATACCCTCACCAACACCAATATCAAACCCACCCTTCATTTCGAAATCCCTGAAATAAGTTGCTGCTAACCAGTTGGGTGATTACTTACATAGTAATGTTTGGTTGGATGACTTTCAGTCAGGATTTAGAATCCATTTCACCACAGAAACACCACTAATACAACTTACCAATGACCTTTTCATGGCGTCAGATAATGGACTTGTGCCTTTCCGTAGTGTTGGATCTTGGTGCAGCACTTGACACCATAAGATGCAGCTACACAGACTGGAACAACCTGTAGGGATTAAAGTAAAGGCATTCAGCCGCTTTAAATCACATTTATTCAATCCAATTTAGCAGATAGATGTGAATTTGTTAATGTCAACAATGACTCCTCCATGAACATGCAAGTTAATCACGGAGTACCACAAGGTTCTGTGCTAGGACCGGTACACTCCCTTCAGGCAACATCATCAGAGAGCACCACATACACAGACGACACCCAGCTGTACACATCTATTAATCTGATCACTTACCAGTAGTTCAACTTCAGGAATGGCTCAAGAACCGAAAAACCTGGATAACCAACTATTTGTTTGACCGTCTGAACCCATGGATCGTTTACATCTCTAGCATTGAGCAAAATATCAATTGGACAATCATCTTAATTTATCAATGCTCAAAACAATTACCCATTCAGGGCTTAATGTCACATCTTCAACCTCCCCCCCCCCAAAATAAACAGTATTTCCAACTTGTTAATTAATAATCTAAACTAATCAGACTGCCCTTCAATTTCCCCACATTTGATAAGATGCAGTTAAATGATGGATGGGTTGGTTATCAAAGGGCCTTCAAGCCCCAAATTCAAATTACATTCAAAGGGCATCATTTTTTACACCATGTTTTTAGCCTAAATGTCTTGGAGAAACCTTGTGTGAAGTGTGAGAAGGTGACACCAGATGAGGAGAAAAGCTGACATTCAGGCTTAATCATGGTGATAATGATGCCACTCCATGTGAAAAGAAGGTAAATGTACCTCAAATGTCAACATCAGTACACAGTTGAATTTCAACCTAATGTCTGCACTTAACTCCACCCACTGCATGATTCAGACAAATACTAAACACCAGATAAATTAGCCTAAATTGTTCATATAGACGGTTTCAACCTGTAGAGGGCAGCCTCACAAACATTTACCATGAAGTCGAAATAAAATATTTTTTGATTCATTTCTACATTTAGACCACAATCACACACTACAATTAAATAACTATAAATTAGTTTTCAGATGTTGGTCCTCCACTGCATGCATTATACCCATCATCCCCTTTACCAGCTCTGCTGCTGCAGCATCGTTACCAGTTGCTTCAGCCCCGCCTCCACCGCAGCCTCCAACTGTAGGCTCTGACAGGAAGTTATACAAGAAGGAAAAATTACTTCAGTGGCAGATTAAAAACTTTTTTCAGTTATTCTACTTATTATTTAAACACTTTTAACAAAGCCTAAAGACATAATCCACAGAAGAATGACAATCAGTCATAATCTACTCACCACTGTGCCGGTGGAGAGGTGGGTGAAGTGTTTGAGTCCACTAAACACTTCTGGAGTTTCTGGGGTAAGCAGCGCTGCAGCCAAAGCAAATACTATTTCAAGTTAAAAGGTGACAGATTCTTCACGCATACAAAACTCTAATAATGTGACACACCTTCATACTGCTGATGCGGTGTCATCCAAGTGTCTGTAAATCCCAACATTCAAACAGCATCATTTACACCATGTTTTTAGTCTAAATGTCTGTTAGAGGAAGTAGCATCACTAGCAGAACAAGTCATTCTACCCAGCAGCCTTCAAGCACCCTTGTGTGCAGTGTGTGAATGTCACAGCAGACATTCAGGCTACAAACATGGTGTCGTTTTTACCAAGCTTCAAAAGGGATGGTTCACAGTCACATTTCAACTCAGTAATTGTCTACTCACCACTTTTGCAGATAGAGGACTGGGTGAAGTTTTAACTTCATTGTGGACTTTGGTTACATCAAATCCTGATGGCTCCTGATCGTGGACTATTACAACAAGACAATAATTCATCAATTATTTGATTTTCAGTTATGCTACAAAGTTTGGATTCTAATCAATGCTGCAAATACCCTCATCTACACCCATATCAAACCCACCCTTCATTTCCAAAACACCTAAATAAGCCGCAGCTAACCCATTTTGTGATTACTTACATTACAGCAGAGAAACACCACTAATAGAAGTTACCAATTACCTTTCCATGGCATCAGAGATTGGACTGGTCTCTTTCTGTAGCCTTGGATCCTAGTTCCGAATGTGACATCATAGATCAAACGATTCTGCTACAGAGACTGGAACAAACTGTCGGAATTAAAGCAAAGGCATTGGCTGGTTTAAATCAGATAGATTTCAATTTCTTAATGTCAACAATGACTCCTCCATCAACATGCAAGTTAATCATGGAATACCACAAGGTTCTGTCCTAGGACCGATACTCTTCAGCTTATGTAGGCTCCCTTCAGACCACATCATCAGAGAGCACCACATACACAGACGACACCCAGCTGTACACATCTATGCAGCCTGATGAATCTCATCACTTACTTCAGCTTCAGGAATGGCTCAAGAACAGCAAGGATGACCAACAACTTCTTCTAAGGCCTGAACCTATGGATCATCTACATCTCTAGCATTGAGCAAAATAGCAATTTGACAATAATCTTCATTTAGCAATGCTCATAACAATTACATTACCCATGCAGGACCTGATGTCACATTTTCACAACCCGCCCAACATTAGTTCCAACTTCTTCATTAATAAACATAATTATTGAAACAGAACTTTAATTTCTCACAATTGAAAAGCTGCAACAGTTACATGTTTGTTGTCTTGCATGACAAATTACCCAAGTGGCCAATTTCATTTACAACTATTCAACTTTTGTTGAAATGAAGCTTAAAAGGGTGGAGTTCACAGAAAAACTAAGATACACTCATTATCTACTCCCCACTATAATGATAGAGGGGTTGGTTATCAGAGGGTCTTCAAGCCCCAAATTCAAATTACACTTAACCGGCATCATTTTTTAACACCATGTTTTAACCTTAATGTCGTTGAGAAACCTTGTGTGCAGTGTGCGCAGTGTGAGAAGGTGACACCAGATGAGGAGAGAAGACATTCAGGCTTAAACATGGTGTAAATGACGCCACTCCAAGTGAAAATAAGGTAAACGTACCTCAAATTTCAACACAAGTACATCAAGTTTAATTCCAACCTAAGGTCTGACCTCAACTCCACCCACTGCATGTTTAAAAATAATATATATATATATGCCACACTAGCATTTACCATAAAAAAATTAAATAATTGTAAATCAAATATTTTGGATCAATGTCTATATTTGGACCTGAATCAACCACCACTACTAAATAACTATCAATTAGTTTTCAGATGTTGCTCCTCCACTGCATGCATTATACCCATCATCCCCTTTACCAGCTCTGCTGCTGCAGCATCGTTACCAGTTGCTTCAGCCCCTCCTCCACCTGTAGGCTCTGACAGGAAGTTATACAAGAAGGAAAAATTACTTCAGTGGCAGGTTCAAAAACAAACAAAAACAACTTCATCTACTTATTATTTAAACAAAGCCTAAAGACATAATCCACAGAAGAATGACAATTCAATCATCATCTACTCACCCCTGTGCCGATGGAGAGATGGGTGAAGTGTTTGACTCCACTAAACACTTCTGGAGTTTCCAAGTTAAACCCTGCAGCCAAATCAAAGTCAAGTAATTGCTGACAGATTCTTCATGCATACCAAACTCAAATAATGAGACACACCTCCATCCTGCTGATGTGGTGTCATCCAAGTGTCTGTAAATCCAAACGGCATCATTTACACCATGTTTTTAGTCTAAATGTCTGTTAGTGGAACAAGTCATTGTACCCAGCAGCCTTCGAGCACCCTTGTGTGCAGTGTGTGAATGTGACCCCAGAGGAGGATGACAGCAGACATTCAGGCTAAAAACATGGTGTTATTTTAACCAAGCTAAAAGGGATGTTAACTATAAAATTTAAATTCTGTCATTGTCTACTCACCACTTTTGCAGACAGAGGGCTGGGTGAAGGGTTAACTTCATTGTGGACTTTAGTTACATCTGATCCTGATGGCTCCTGATCGTGGACTATGATTACAACAAGATAATAATTCATCAATTAATTGATCAGTTATGCTACAAAGTGTTTATTTTAATCAATGCTGCAAATACCCTCATCTACACCCATATCAAACCTGCCCTCCATTTCCAAGACCCCTGAATAAGCTGCAGCTAACCCGTTTTGTGATTACTTGCATTACAGCAGAGAAACACTACTACAAATTTACCAATTACCTTTCCATGGCATCAGAGAATGGACTGGTCTCTTTCCGTAGCCTTGGATCTTAGTTCAGAATTTGACACCATAGATCAAACCATTCTGCTACAGAGACTGGAACAACCTGTCAGAATTAAAGCAAGGGCTTTGGCTGATTTATATCACATAGATTTCTATTTGTTAATGTCAACAATGACTCCTCCATGCACATGCAAATTAATAATGGAGTACCACAAGGTTCTGTCCTAGGACCGATACTCTTCAACTTATGTATGCTCCCTTCAGGCAACATCATCAGAGAGCACCACATACACAGACGACACCCAGCTGTACACATCTATGAAGCCTGATGAATCTGATCACTTACTTCAGCTTCAGGAATGGCTCAAGAACAGCAAGGATGACCAACAACTTCTTCTAAGGCCTGAACCTATGGATCATCTACATCTCTAGCATTGAAGAAAGTATCAATTGGACATTAATCTTAATTTATCAATGCTCATAACAATTACCCATACAGGGCCTAACGTCACATCTTCAACCCCCCCCCCAAAAAAAGTACTTCCAAATCCTTAATTAAGAATCAAAATGAATCAGACAGCACTTTAATTTCTCACATTTGAAAAGCTGCAACGGTTACATGTTTGTTGTCTTTCATGACAAATTCCATGAGTTGCCAATTTCATTTAAAATCAACTTTTTGAAATCCAAGCTCAAACAGTGGAGTTCACAGAAATAGTAAGATTACATCATTATCTAGTCCCCACCATAATGATGGAGGGGTGGGTTTATCCAAGGGTCTTTCAAGCCCCAAATTCAAATTACACACAAACAGCATCATTTTTTACACCATGTTTTAACCTAAACGTCTTTGAGAAACCTTGTGTGCAGTGTGTGCAGTGTGAAAGGTGACACCAGAGGAGAGAAGACATTCAGGCTAAAACATGGTGATAATGATGCCACTCCAAGTGAAAATAAGGTAAATGTAACTACATCAAGTTTAATTTCAACCTAAGGTCTGCACTCACCTCCACCCACTGCATGAGTCGGAAAAATACTAAATACCGGAAAAAAATTGGGCTAACATTTTGTTTAGATAGAAGTTTTCTACCTCACAAGCATTTACCATAAATAAAGTCTAAATCAAATATTTTTGGTCAATTTCTAAACTTAGACCTGTATCAAACACCACAACTAATGAAATATAAATTACTTCTCAGATGTTAGTCCTCCACTGCATGCATTTTACCCATCATCCCCTTTACCAGCTCTGCTGCTGCAGCATTGTTACCAGTTGCTTCAGCCCCGCCTCCACCTGTAGGCTCGGACAGGAAGTTATACAAGAAGGAAAAAGTACTTCAGTGGCAGGTTAACAAAAACAAACTAGTTCATCTACTTATTATTTTAACAAAGCTTAAAGACATAATCCACAGAAGAATGAAAATCTACTCACCACTGTGCCGGTGGAGAGGTCGGTTAAGTGTTGGAGTCCACTAAACACTTCTGGAGTTTCAGGGGTAAACAGCGCCGCAGCCAAATGGAATACAAGTCAAGGAATTGGTGACAGATTCTTAAAGCATAACAAAATGAAATAAATGTGACACACCTCCATTCTGCTGATGTGGTGTCATCCAAGTGTCTGTAAATCCCAACATTTTAACTTGACATCATTTACACCATGTTTTTAGTCTAAACTTCTGTTAGAGGAACAAGTCATTCTACCAAGTACCCTTGTGTGCAGTGTGTGAATGTGACCCCAGAGGAGGAGAAGAGCAGACATTCAGGCTAAAAACATGGTGTCGTTTTAACCAAGCTTAAAAGGGATGGTTCATAGAAAAAGGAAATTTAATTCATCATCTACTCACCACATTGCAGACAGGGATGTGGGTGAAGTCTTAACTTGATTGTAGACTTTGGTTACAGCTGATCTTGATGATGGATCCTGATCGTGGTGGCTGCTGATCGTGGACTAGGATTAGAACAAGACAATAATCCAATTAATTTATGCTACAAAGTATTTATTCTTATCAATTCTGCAATACCCTTATCTTGCTGATGTTCACCATTACATATCTCCTATTTTAGACTCATATCAAACTTCCCCTTTACATTTACAATTCATTACAGCACAGAAACACCACTAATAACTTACCAATGACCTTTTCATAGTGTTGGATCTTAGTGAAGCACTTGACACCATAGATCATAAGATTCTGCTACACAGACCGGAAAAACCTGTAGGGATTAAAGCAAGGGCATTCAGCTGGTTTAAATCACATTTATCAGATAGATTAGAATTTGTTAATGTCAACAGGAATGGCTCAAGAACAGCAAGGATGACCAACAACTTCTATTGTCTGAACCTATGGATCATTTACATCTCTAGCATTGAGCAAAGTATCAATTGGACAGTAATCTTCATTTATCAATGCTCATAACAATTACCCATACAGGGCCTGATGTCACATCTTCACAATATTAGTTCCAACTTCTTCATTAATAAACAATTATTCAAACAGAACTTTCATTTCTCACAATTGAAAAGCTGCAACAGTTACATGTTTGTTGTCTTGCATGACAAATTACCCAAGTCGCCAATTTCATTTACGACTAATCAACTTTTGTTTAAATTAAGCTTAAAGGGTGGAGTTCACAGAAAAGTAACATTCAGTCATTATCTACTCCCCACTATAATGATGGAGGGGTGGGTTATCAGAGGGTCTTCGAGCCCCAAATTCAAATTACACTCAAACGGCATCACTTTTTACACCATGTTTTTAACCTAAATGTCTTTGAGAAACCTTGTGTGCAGTGTGTGCAGTGTGAGAAGGTGACACCAGATGAGGAGAGAAGACATTCAGGCTTAAACATGGTGTAAATGACGCCACTCCAAGTGAAAATAAGGTACATGTACCTCAAATTTCTACACAAGTACGGAACATAAAGTTTCATTTCAACTCCACCCACTGCATGATTATGAAAAATACTAAATATCGGGAAAATTTTGCCAAAAGGTGGTTTAAATAGAAGTTTTCAACCTGTAGAGAGCAGCCTCACAAGCATTTACCATAAATAAAGTGTAAATCAAATATTTTTGATCAATTTCTAAACCACCACTACTAAATAAATATCAATACTTTTCAGGCATTGTACCCATCATCCCAGTTGCTTCAGCTCCTCCTCCACTTGTAGGCTCTGACAGGAAGTTATACAAGAAGGAAAGATTACTTCAGTGGCAGGTTTAAAAATAAATAAAAATCAGTGAATCTACTTATAATTTAAAAACAGACATTTACAAATGTAGTAATCATCTACTCACCACTGTGCCTGTGCCCATAAGGGTAATGGGTGAAGTGTTTGAGTCCACAAAACACTTCAGGAGTTTCCAGGTTAAACAACCCTGCAGCCAATGGAATACAAGTCAAGTGATTGGTGACACATTCTTCAAGCAAAAAATAAAAGAAATAAATGTGACACACCTTCATACTGCTGATGTGGAGTCATCCAAGTGTCTGTAAATCCAAACATTTTAACGCCACATCATTTACACCATGTTTTTAGTCTAAATGTCTGTTAGAGGAAGAAGTCATTGTACCAAGCAGCCTTCGAGCACCCTTGTGTGGAGTGTGTGAATGTGACCCCAGAGGAGGAGAAGAGCAGACATTCAGGCTAAAAACATGGTGTCGTTTTAACAAAGCTAAAAAGGGATGGTTCACAGAAAAAGAACAATTC